>KZ062914.1:0-28154 GCA_002091835.1 Anopheles maculatus
CGGCCCAGATGAGACTTGAACCCCGGTCCTGCCGTGTGAAGACCGGCGCCGCTGTCGCATCTAGAGTCTTTTAGAGGTATGTTATAGTTAAAATTGAAAAGCAATCAATAATATATTATTTTATAAAAAAAACAAGAGTTCTATAATATTTTCTGATACAGAAGACACCAACAAAACTCGAATTGTACGATATATCCTTCAACTAATACTGTCGGTGATGATTTACGGGCACAAGTTCTGGGTTATGCCGACAGAGGATACTAATGCGTTCGCTATTTTTAAACGATTTATGTCGGTACCTATGTCTTGACTGCGGTTTAAACTAGAAAGGTTTCGATGGGTTTTTATTTGCATACTTTACTTTTTTATACTTTAACAATTTTATAACAATTTATTTTACATATTTTCATTATCGTTGTTTATCGCGCTAACCGCAAAACTTCTTTATGCGAGGCTTGTAATTTTGAAAATATGACTTTAACAACTTTTATTCGGAACTTTTTTATAATCGAACTTTCCTACGTTGTGTATCTTTCATTCTGAAAATCTTCTTGTTTTTTGTCTTCTTATCTGCCCTATTTTCTGCGTTCCATTCCCTTGTGGCAAGCTTCCCTACAAACACGCTTTCTTCTACACGCTTCGAACACATGTAAAAATATTGAACTATGTATTGTTTTTGCCTTTTATACGCTGTTCAGCCATCATGTTGGAAATTAAATATATTTTTTTGTCCTTTAAATTACCCTCTTTACAAAGAAGATTATGGCTGGAAATCACATAAAGTGTATATACAGATTCAAGTTTGAAAAACTTACAAACTAAGTCAATCGCTCATCAAAATCAACTAAGGATACTCAGAGAAAGAATTGCATACTTTAAGGCGTCGATTGTTATCGACATTATCGTCAATTATTTAGTTTAAAAATATTTACAAAAATGTAGTTAAAAGCAATACAAAATTCCACACAAAAAGTAAACACAATTCAATTATGGACTATTGCTTAAGTATATTTCATGTTTTTAGAAACAATAGCAAATAAATCTTATATAAAAATTAATGTTTTTTTGATTGCCTTTCATTTTTCAGTATTTTAATCAATTAACTACATTGTACTGATTTAATATCTTGCTCCAAAAATCATCCAGCACAAACTAAAATTACAAAAAAATTGTTGTGCATTTTGCATACATGTTGGCGTTCGTTCAATCATCTCACAATGCACAAGATAATTAAAGCTAACGCCCTTACTTTCAACTAATTACCGACTGAGTAAGCGAATTAAAAACAAGTTTCTCAATTTGTCAACAAACAACGCACAACTTTTGCATGAATTTCTTTAGCCCCATGAATTATCTTACGCGACACTTCAATTACCTTAACAAATGCAGCCGGGCAAAAAGTAGCAGCGTGTTGCAACGTATTGATTAAAACCCTTCACTAATCCGTTCAGCACAATTGCATTCCATTTCACTCGTCGTTAAGCGCAACACAATCGAGCAGCTACTTGGTACCCGTTACACCCGAGCACAGATCGCACGGTGAACGAGGACAATCGTGGGAGCTGTTCGATTCAATTCGATTCCCAGTTTTAGCTCCCGAACCTGATGAACGCGCGATAACGATGGAAAGTTCGTTCGCCTTTCAATGCCCATTCCAGCCATCTGCGCACTGGTATTGGGTGCTGTCGTTTCGGTTCTGTTTTGTCAAACGAAAAAATATCGGTGCGACAATGAGTAACGTAAAATTTAATTACTTCTTCCTCGGGTAAAGTTGTACTGTTTAGGAAATGTTGCCGGCAGTCTGCTTGCTCCAATGTTTCCGGATAAGAAAGCAGGCGACCTTGTAGGACCGGGTCATACGAAGCTTAAGTGTTCGTTTGCTTTTTTAATAAAGGACGACGAAACAGTCCAGTGACACATGCTTTACAGTTTTCTTTTTTAGCAAAACCCTGTTTCTTGCTCTTGTTTCGATACACAAACATCGCTTCGTGTTTGAGAATGAATTTTCGACCAAAACCTTCGTTGAATAGGAGAAAATGTGATTTTAATCTTGGAATGATCGCACTTAATTTATTTTCAATCAACTCGCCTTCTTCACTTGCTCGTTGCATTACTCTGGCTTCGCCGGCAACTTCATGCACTTCATCAAAACATACTCTTTCCATAGATTTGGTCCCCCTTTTCGATTGAAACTCCCACTGCAACGTGCAACTCGTGTTTATTCGATCTCCCCCTGATTCTTTGGTAGGTGAAAGAAAAGTGAATATGGTTGCATCGGCGAGCTAAATCCATCTGGATTGCTTTATTTTCATTTTGTGTATCGTCGATTGACTTTTCTTGACGGGAGAGAGTCCTTGTCTTACCAGTGAAAACAAAAAAAAGAGAACACCAGAATTCAAGGGTTTGGTTTCTTGTTCCCACTTAACGACCGAAGCGATGGTGAATTTTGGAGGTTGCAGTTAATGGAAAATGCGAAACAGTAAAGGCGAAACAATCAACTCGAGTGAAACTGCAACCGAGCTGCAAGGATGTTGGACGGTGCGGATCTATTACGACAAAGCACGTTACCTAGAAGCGAGCCGAAGAATCGTAGTAGTCGAGAAACGAGAAAGCGCAAGTGACAGCTTGCTGTAACTACCTTGAGAGTCGAGAAAGCTTTTCCGCTGCTAATGACGTTAACGGTTTGCTGCAATACTTTACATCAGAACTGTTTTACTTTCTCTGCCTGGAGGGTAAAAGCAAAGAAGAAAAAAACCCCCAACGAATCGTTTCAGAAAAAGTAGTGCATATTTACGTATATTGCCTTGCAAAAGATTTGCTGTGTGTGTGTGTGTTTGATCCACCCCTAGCCGTGCCCAAGTCATAATTTGCTCCGGGCGCGCTTTTGTCCACCGTAGCCGCTTACGGTTGATAAAAGCGAAAAGTTTGTCGATGGAACAATTGCTGTCCCCGATGACGATGACGACGACCAGCAGCACGATCAAGCCGACAGCCGACGGTTGACGGTGATGACAGGCGATTTCTTTTGCTGTAGCAGCCGTTTTTCTTTCCTCAAGCGGATAGCAAAAAGCAAGCAGGAAAATGTATTTCCACGGCTAGCACGGCTTTTGCTTGGATGGGGAGGGAAACTTTTCTCTAAAGCAATAATCTGAAAATTTTACCCAACATTAACTGCCTTCGGTTGGCTGATGTTGGGCTTTCCTTGGCGGTGCGCTTGTCTAGGATTTATTTTGGTTTGTTTTTTGTTTTGTTTAAGTGATCGTTCTATTTTGGACTGTTTTGTGCACAGAGGGATCCCAGAAGGACATATAATCTATGTTTCGTTGGTTTGTTTATAGATAAATAAATTCAACATTTATTACAAATGGGTTTGTTGCTAGATGTTAGCAAAGAGTAACACCGGTAATGACATTTGGCTATCGTAAATATTTTAACCACTATTGTAATATTTCTCCTTTTTCTACCTTTTGTCCTTTTGCTACCTATTTTATGCTTTTTTAAAACTATTACTACTATTTCCATTAATGTTACTACTTTGTTTTCTACTTCTATCCTTCTCTTTTCCTTTCTTTCTCTCGTTTTTCGTTTTTTCCTTTGTCTTATTCATATAACTTTTCCACTTCATTGATTCATGTTCTTCTTTTTCTCTAGTTTTATCTAAAGTCATATGATTTATCGCGGTTTTATGTATTATCCAAATGCCTTCTTCAGTTTGCTGTTTTATTAGTATATACGAGGTTTTGGTTTTGTTTACAGTCAGTTACTCATATTATGTTTTTGCTTGTTTTTTAATGTCTTTGTTTTTTACATGAAATGAATGAGTTCCTATCTTTTTAACTATGAGTTTTTTGAACAGCCAAACATTTTCATATTAATATGCCTTGTTGTTGTTATGCAAGTTAAAGTAACAAACTGTACAGATCTTTTTATTGTTTGCAGTTGAAGAATAATGTTTGCAGTTGTAATAATTAATCATAATTTTAAGGAAAAGTGAGCTGACTATTAAAAATTTCTTCATAAACAAAAACAGTAACTTGGCGTACTATTGTCAAAGCTTTGAGTTAAAGAAAATTTAATATGAAATCTTGTGTTCGACTGTGGCCCCAGAAGTAGTACAAATAAGTGTATTTTTTGCCATATTATAAATAAAAAAACAATTTCTTTTAGTATTGGTTAGGCAAAGTTTGGTATGTTTTACCTCCGATTTAGATTTAAGAATGCCTTATATTAAAAAAAAATTCTAATTATTATTCAACTGTCCTATAACCGTCTCACTGTGTTCTATTAGCCAACAGTAGTTAGGAAAGAAATACCTTGCGCCAGCTGCAATTCTACCATCCTTCGATCCGCGTGTACACTGAAACACGGAAACGAAGAGTGGGAGAAGTCCGTATGAACGGTAAGGGTGGGTTGGATTGTGGAGGAAGGGGAATTGGTTTTTTATGACAAATTTTCCGTTTCACCATTGCTGATGATGGTAGTTTTTCATTTACTTGCCACTTTACTGCTACGTGGGTAAGACTTCTTCTAACGGGCAAGAAAGTCTTGAAGCGTTTGTTTATCGTTTAGTCTGTGTCGTGGAAGCAGTGGCATGGGAGCCAGGGATGGGAAGGGCGACGAAAAAGACGATTTCTAACCGTGAGTTCTTGTACCAAGTTTCTCGAACGGGCAAGTAGAAGGAAAATGTCGTATTTCACTTTAGCCCACACACACACACACACGTACAGCACACACGTACAGTACACACACGTGTAGTTGCATAAGATTCCTTTTTCCGGCCGACCGACAGATTTTTGCAGCTGAGCCACAAACGCATGCTTTTGATTTGTGTCTATGTGTGTGCGTGTCTGTCTTCTTAGGCCGATGAAAGGCAGAAGAAGTTGAATAAATTATAAGGCTTACTTAAGTTCGGTCCGTACCGTACCGTTTGTCGAGCAAAGTTTTCTTTCGTTCTGGCTTTTTTTGTGCCTCACTAAAAGCGAAAACGTCTTTCTTATTTGAAGAGTAAAGAAACCATCAAAGATGGATGGAGACATCTAGTGAGATTGAGTTTGTGTTTTTGCTTTGTCTGTCTTTTTTCACCACCAGCATGTGTTAATCCGGTGAAAAAACACATCAGCCACGCCGATGACATATGGGCGAATTGTAGGCTGTTTATATTTTTTTGCTTACCGTAGGCCTTTTTGGTAGAGCGAACAGTAAAATGGGTTGATAAAATTGCCAATTTTCCATTCCTAACTTAAGGTCGAGTTGTGCTGTGTGTGAATGCAAGAAAAAAACACGGAAATGTTCCTCACAAACGGCATCACACCTGGTCGACTTGGGTGGGTGCCGATATGTTTGGTAAGTAAAATGATAAAGAACAATGGTCGTTAAGGTCTTGATTTGTTTGCCATGATTAATGTGGTCCCGAGCGAATGTGAAGTTGTTTGGCGTGTGATAAATGTGACACCATTTCGCCCTTTTATCATCCATTTTGATAGTGCCGCCGTGATGGAAAGCTGACGATCGAAGGTTAATGAAGTTTCGGTGGTGGTGGTTTCAAAACGCGCGCGAGATGAATTGATCGATTAAGTGAGATGCTTTTGTTGTGGTAAGCAGAGCATTAATTTTTGTACCATGTTAACAGACGCAGAGCAATTGTTGGTATTAATGTTGCTTTCCATCAAGTTGAAAGTGGGAATTAACTTGAAAAGTCAGAACATTAAAATGTTCTATTGTTTTACCGCGGAACCTTCTTTGAGAGCGACATTTGCTCCCTGCAGGTATGCAAAACATGTCGGAAAGCTGAATTTATGTAGGTTATACTAGGAATTACTAAAAAAAAACTATGTTGTTTTGAGGCGTTTGAGACGCCAGCAGGTTCTTAGTATTGCTTTCTTTTTTGTTTGACAATTATAACAATCATATTTATTATATAATCATAATATTATGCATTTAATATTATAATCATATTATGATTTTTATTTCTAGTTCAATAACTTAGAATATCAAGGTCTTCAGTATTTTAGATAACTTCATTTTATTAATTTGTTTAACTGATTTCTTGATGTTTTTATTTCCGTCCTTTTTTTTCCTTTGTTTTAATGTTTCCCAGCCTTCTTTGTTTAAGCAATGTTTTTATTTGTTTTATTAAGTTAAGGTTTTTATACATTAGTATAAATGTTTTTTTTCGCAGTAAATACTTTTTTATATTTCAAAAATGCATTTTTTTGCTTTTCTGTACGTTCGTTTCAAATTCATATACAATGATCTCTATTGCTCTATATTCAGCCTCGTTGATATATTATGGAACAATCTGGAAAATTAGCTGACTCACACTTATTTACTCCAAGAATCATTGCAAAGTACGACAACATTCGCTACGTAATACGTCAAAACCGGAAGCCAGCACCAGCCGGAGCAAAAAACCCGTTGAACCATCAAACAACTAAAGATATCAACCCCGAGAAGCCGGTTTTTGCCCATCCCTTTCAAGGCAAGAGCAACTTAAAAGATGGATGGTGTATGATATGCAAATTGGAAATTGTCACCAACCACCCAAAAACATACACACAACCCATCCACGGCTATGCGTCATACAAGCGCATCGGGAAAGAAGCCAGCGACGGTACCAGCAAGCGCCATATGCCGAAAATAGGCATCAAGATCTGATAAAACTTTACCGGGTGCTTCGTACGACAGCTTCCTTCTCGTTTAGGGCGCATCGCTGATGCGTGCCACAACTGCTTCAATCAGTCGAAACTGTAAGAGAGACAGAGCGAGGGAATGTGTACGGGTGTGTACGCGAGAGAGCGACTTCCGGTTCCGGTGCAATTTTTGGGGTGTTGGAATGATTTGTAATTTTTGGTTCCGTACCAGGTTTAGCTGCTTGCTGGTGTTTTCTTCTAGCGTCTTCCAGTGCACACCGTATGGGTCTTAGGGTTTTGGTGTGCGAGTGAATTTCGCAATCACTGTCGCATCTCTCCGGGCTACCGGGATTGGATTGGGAGGGGATTAAATGTACTACATCCGAACCGGAAGGCTTGGCACGATTGCTTTGATGGTATTGACGCTTGTCTTGATGACGTTTAACTTATCGCTCGTGACAAATAGAACGTCAATAAGAAAAACCAGTGCAAAGAACTGAAAATGTTTGAAGTAAGTAATTTTAGTGTAATAAATCACCTGCTCTACATTCTAAATTTAACTAATACATGGACTTAACTTTTATAATTATCAAACTGAAAAAATCACGATAAACGACAGTCAAACTCATGAATAAAACAAAAAACGCCTAAATATATGCAATTTTTATCTACTCTCGTGAGTATTCCTTATCGATTAGCTTGTTTCGTTTCAATTTTAATAATTTGTTACTTTCTTTTTTAAGTTTTATTATTAATTGTTGTTTTCTACATTTTTTCTACGTTTGATTGCTTGAAGGCTGTACTAAAATGCAATTTTGAACTACTTTCGAGCACGTAAAATAATTTTTCTTTTAAAAAGTAACGCCGCCTCCAAATTCTCATCAAGTATTCACGTCAAGAATGACATTTTCCAGCCCAACGTTCAGCCCGTTTTTGTGGTGAAGGAATATCATTTCCTTAAAATTCCATGAGCAATCGCGCAAAAACACAAGAATGCATCGCGCTGATAAGTGATGCGTGATTTTCCACCACGAGCGTTGCTCGCAACCACATCTGAAATTGAGATCACAACCAGAAGGCATTCCGTCTTGCGTTTTGCACGCCAAGCATATTGGAGACCGAGCACGAAAGAAAACCCGAATACACTGAGCAGGCGGAATGGGAGTCACCGGATGGTGGTGTACACTGGAGCAATGTGTAAATAAATTAAGCCCCGAATTGTATTTGCGAAATGTAATTTCCTATGCAGATGTTGTTGTTGTTGATGCTGCCGGTTGATGCTATCCGCAAGGTGCCACTCGGAAGTTTTTCCCCACGCCAGCGAGGGTACAGGGGCTCGTGCAGTTGCAGCTGAAGGTGGCAGGAAGGAACCAGGAAGATGCCTTTTACTTGCCGAAAATCCTTCGCCAAAACCTCCAGCACCAGCTCCACTCACCAGACAATTCTCCGTACCGAGCGCGGCGTTAAACCACAAAACCAAACGCGAGTGAGCGTGCACGAGCGACGGAAAGCCGAGCGAGAGTGACTGCAAAGTTTTTTGATTTAGTTGTAAACAAAATTTGCGGCAGCCGGCGCTCTCGGTCGCCCAACCAAACAGTGAGTTTTATTTAATTTATGCAAGCAGAAAGACAACTGAAGCTGGTGGCAGCTGGAAGCGGGCGTTCGAAAAACGGGGTGCAGATAGGCTTTTACCCGTAACAGCAGCCAAGTGGTACGTCGAGTGTCTTTTATTTAATTTTAAAATTCTATTTCACAGTGCGAGCGAGTGAGCGAGCGTGTGAGGACTCTGTTTTCTGAGAGTAAATGAGTGGTAATTTAATAGGAAGCTTTCGGCTCGAAGGGTGTGTGTGTGTATGTGGGCAATGCACAATACAATTGGGTGGATGCTGGGTGTACTGTGGTGTATTGTGGAGGAGGTGAAAAAAGTTAAGGTGTTTTTCTCACCCGGCGTGTTGCAGGCGTCGACAAACAAACAGATAATCCGGGCGATTATGGTAAAACCTTACACTTGAGCACACACACACAGACATCTCTAAGTACATGTTGGGTCATGCACAAAAGGGTTTAAAAGACAAAAGGAAGTGTGCCGGAGGTAAACATCCTGTAAGATTTTTTTTTCAAGTTGGGTGTACTAAGACCTATCCTAGGAGCTTCATCAACGATACTTAAATAATTAAAATGTTCTATGATTCCTTCAAATTCGTAGAGGCTGAATCATTATTTTCTTCTGACATCAAGTCAAGTGAAGTTGTTGGGCTTTCCTTTTAAGCTAGATTCTAATGTATACAGTAAGTTTTTGCACATGTAAAAAATATAATGAAGTTGTAAGTTTTGGATGTTTCGAATCATTTTTAGTAATAAGGTTCGATTTTATGTTTTATTTTCATGAAGTCTATGGTAAACACAATTAAATACTTTATTTGCATACATTTAGGCTTCTATTTAAGATGAACATTGAGAAGCTTGCAAATATAGTACAAAATTGCAGCGTAAATCTTTGAAACTCCTTATCCTTCTTTAGCATTACTTCCTCGGTAGTTCTTTGCGTGTCAGTTTAAGCTTTCTTTGCTTAACTTTGATTACTGCCAAATTAATGTTGCTTATCACTGTATGCCCCAGAAGGAATTTGTCAAACGGTCCTGACTTATGATATACCATTGCAGTCAACATTGTAACATTTCCACCTTAAATTGAGTTCAAGACATTGTAAATCTCATTTTGAATTAATATTACTACCACAAATGTTCGTGTAAATTAACATATCTCTAAGCTGTTGGCAAAAACAGAGTCTTAAGGCATTTACACCAGGCCATGTCTATCAGACGTGCTCCCTAGGAGCAGGCCACGAAAGAAGAGAAGGCATTTACATAGACAGAAGAGGCGGTACAGACTCTAACTGAAATGGAGTGATAGCGCTAATGCGTCCACGATAAAAGCAGATATGTTTGATCGACAGAGGACGGTACTGGACCGCTAGAAGAGGATTTCTGCAGCCTGCCAAGACTGTTGAAACGTTTGAAGCGTCTGATATGCAATATATTCGATCTCTTCGTTAAATTCAAACAGGCAACATCGAAAAGAAGATGAAATAAACATCCTTTTGTATTAAAATACGTAAATATTAGGATGTACAACATCAACAAAGCCTACCAATTCATAATAAACAGAGAAAGCACCGTACGGTTTGGTAAAAATTGTGAAATATTAGCGTTACAGTGTTTCTCACTTGATAATGCAAAGTTACCTATGATTTTTGCAAACGCTACATACGATTTCGTATGGAGCGTTTGCAAAAATCATAGGTAACTTTGCATTATCAAGTGAGAAACACTGTAAGTTGTTGAGCTGGTATGAGATACTTAGAAAGTTTGAATTACGTAGTTCTATTCCAAAAGAAAACTAATGAAAAATACCAAAGTTGCATACCTTCAGGCGTACATGTAAAAGAAATATCAAAGGAGTAACTTATTAACATTCTTCTTCTTCTTTCTTGGCCTAACGACCTCTTAAGGTCATGCCTGCCATTTCTGGCTTACTAGACTAATTGATACCGCATAGTTGGTTAGTCAATCCTCACTATGGGGGAACGGCCCAGCTGAGACTTGAACCCCGGTCCTGCCGTGTGAAGACCGGCGCCGCTGTCGCATCACCACCGGGCCGCCCTTACATTACAGAGTGTATTAAAGAATGATGTTTATTTAAATTTAATATATTTCCACTCAACAATAATCTCTGAGTTTGTAGTCTACCATACTCTTTATCTTTTAAAAAAGGACCCATCTTCCCACTTATAATCACCTTGGCATACTAGACTCTTCCTTGGCACCGTAAACCAGTGATCTACTTGGTAACATTTAATCTACTTTGGTTTTAGGTTGGGTGTTTAAATCGTTTAAGAAGATTGATTGGTATATTCGGTATGCAAAGCTGGTATGCATATTAAAATATGATAATACGCACCAGTCGGTATGTTCCAGGTGGTGCAAATATATACACTCCAGTCAATCGCTTCTTTAAACGCAAAGCACTTCAAATGCAATCGAGTACCAAGAAAATGGAACCGGAAAAAAGCCTTCGCCAGATAAAATCTGTCCCAAAGATGCACTGTAAATTTTGCCTGCTAAGAATTTTTACACACACACACACACACATACACGCAAACATAATCTGCATTTGCATAGCAAGATGAAAGTGTGGTGAACCTTTGAACCTTTGGACCGACTTCGGAAGGACAATATCGGATCCTTTACATGATTGTTGGCGTCCTTAGGGCTTGATTCTTGGAAAATAAATACACCACAATCTGATCTAATCTCTTTTATTCATTGCTCAAGTACTTGGCTTTAACGCCTCGCCCGGTAGGATATAAGGTGGAGGAGGCTCGCATGTTGGGGGACCACAAGTCCTGCTGCAACCCCGAGGCAGTTCGATTCTTTGGACGCTTATTTTAAACACACATGTGTGTGTGTGTGTCATGCATACCGTCATGCAAGCCTGCCCGTACAGACCAGGTAGCCAGGAAGGGGGAGCACATCTTTCTCCCGAGGGAAATTTAAATATGTATTTTACATAAAAGTCCACGTGCTTGCTAGAAGAAGCAGTAGAAAGACTCGTTTCGTGTAAGGGAGGATTGCAAGGAACATAATTAAAATGCTGATAGCGTTAAAATTTAAATTGAAGAGTAACCTTTTCGCAGCGAGTTCTCGCTCAAAAGCACACCTCC
This sequence comes from Anopheles maculatus, assembly GCA_002091835.1. Taxonomy (NCBI): domain Eukaryota; kingdom Metazoa; phylum Arthropoda; class Insecta; order Diptera; family Culicidae; genus Anopheles; species Anopheles maculatus. The sequence continues at coordinate 11,353 of KZ062914.1, forward strand.
CTGGGGACGCATGATGACGTGCGGTTAACCCATTTGCGGAACAGTAGAAGGTTCCATTGACGTTCAGCACACCGTGGTACCGAGGGCTGTCCAGTGTGTCGTGTGCACCAGGGATAGAGGACAACGTTGCAGATGCATCCGGTTTGTTGCACAACAGTGGAGAGTTTCGTGTCTGGTAGACGTAAGTTTGGGACATACCGGAACTTCACCGGAATCGTCTTGCTATCCTGAGATCTTGGGGCACAAATAATGAACCTTTGAGGTAAATTACTTTTGAACACATAATTGCCGACCGTTGCGACTCGAAACTGGAGAAACACCTGACTCTTTTCTTCTGCAAACTACCACAGTGACTGTGCGTCAACACCGTACCGATATAGAACAGTTAATGTCCTGATTAGCCTCCAAGGACCGTTCATTTATTACTTCCGGCTGCGTGCGGAATTTATGTGTCCCGGCTTGAAGTAAAGGGTTACAAACGTTAAAATTAAACTTCCTTCATAACGATTCCACACACGATAAGAAACCTCGTATCCTAAGATCGATGGAATCGGCATAAAGTTTCGCTTTCAACTAGACAACTTTGGTGAAAAGTCTGTGTGTGGGGCTTGTGGGAAAATTATTCCCCTTACGCCTTAACCCCAAAACGCATCGGGATATTGCCGGAGCAGCAAAGAGGAATGCTTTTCTATGGAGCTGTACAAAGTTCACAGCAAACCGTGGCTGTAAAATGCACAGCAGCACGATACTGTCGAGAGAGTTGTGACTTCTCGAGAGCGAGCGTAAAGTTTTGTGTGTCCGGAAATTAATGGTCTCCATTTCGTACGGGAAGAACTCCACCGTACTGTGATTTCGATCTGGATTAGCTGCAAGGGAAGTCCCGGATTGGAATATTATGCATGAATGTTGGTGGGCATTACTGCGCGAGAGCTCTAGTATTATTAATGTCTGTGGAATTGTTCCAGGAATAGTATGATTAAACTTTTGGGCAGCGCTATTATGTCCAAGAATAGTTCTGGATGTTTTATAATTTAGTGAGCAGCATAAACCAACTAATTTAAATAATGATACAGCAAAAACAAGAATGATTATTTTTGTAACCAACTTTCGTTGAACTTTCATAGGAACAGTTGATGAAAAGTTAGTATTATATTCATCAAGTTGTAACCAAGAGATACAATGCAATTATGCATGTCTTTACACAATAAGCAGCTGAGATAGTTCAACTTCAATGAGATCTTCTAAAAATCAAAAGAATAAATGCACATCGGCCAGTCATCATTCTTTAATTTAATTCAAGGTCAGGTCAAGTAAATAGTCAATAGAATTATTTAATCCAGAGTGTTTTCTATTTGCTTAAGAATTACTAAGCAACAAAGACAATTTTTAAAATATTTTTAGTAGAAAAGTCCGAGATTGTAGCATAGCTTTAATAATCTTTATGTGCTCTACCAGATCTTCTGTTTTTAAATTCAGATAAATAATGAATTATATAATGTAATCAATCATCTAACAACTAAATATTCCTATATAGAACACATTTCTCTTAAATTAAGCTTCTTGTTAGTTCAGTTACGTGAAAGAAAATACATAAAGTTATCGAATCGACAACAAAATAAGAAAATCGATGGTACTGTAACCGAATTTGTAAATGAAAAAGCGCTTAAAATGAAGATTCAAATTTGAGACGTCTAGTTACAACAGATGCTTTTTTTGCTAAGACAAACAAAGATGTAGTTGTATATGACCGACGAATTCAGTAGTATTTTCTAGCCAGTAAGCAGAATAATTTGTAGTGTTTTTCAGTCTATACGCTGTGCCACACAATGATTGGGTTTGACAAGTGAGAACCAGCCGTTTACCACAAGCCTCATCTAGCAGACTTTCTAAAAAAAGCACTTACACTCTCTACACGTTAGTATGAGCGAAAGCCTGCTGACAAAATCAACTGTACTTAGTGGAACCAATGTTACAAATGTTCGTTTTTCATCCCCCATAGAACATGTTTGGTGTATGTTTTATGATCGCTTTTAGCGTTTTATTGCACTTCCCCTGACACGCGCTATACACGAGCTGCTAGAGGGTTATAGGTTTGAGCTAGAGCTTAAGAAAGGAATCGGTTTATACGCATGTGTTCCGTACTCGCAAGTGTAGAATTGAAAGCCCTCTGGGTCACTCTCTCTCTTTTTTTTCCCGTTCACTTCAATCAACCTAAATTCAGTAACGTGTTGTTTTGAGTGAAGTGAAAAGTTTGCTGTTTTTAGGATTTTTTCTTCGCTTCTCGCCTGTCGTGTTCCATTTTTTCCCGATTGGTGGAAGTACGAATGTTTTAAACCTTGCTGCCAAATCAGCAGCTTTTCCGTTTTATGGTTGATGACTGTGTGTGCGGACACATGTTTTCCGGGTGATTTGGGTGTGGTACACAGCACACTCGTTTTTCCCCCATTTGCCGGGTATTGAGATTCGCTGTTGGTAGCGCCAGAAGCAGCCAAATTTCGACAAGTGTCGTACAGTGACAGTGAAGGATATTATCGTGGAGTGTATGTGTGTGTGTGTGTGTGCTGAATGTGCATTGACGAAAAACAGTTTACGAGGCATTTGCAGTACAGAGCAGCCGTGAACAAAAGCTCGCCCAATATATCTGATGGGGAATATTGTTGTGCTGTGGTGCTTTTATGTTTTAGCACAGCAGATAGTTTTGATGTTTTGATGGTAACTCTGGGACGATGTGTGGAGATCGCGAGAGCAGAAGGCTGGGGTTGAAGGCTTAAAAGGATTTTTAGAAACGTAAAATAAAGTGCAGTCAGATGGAACAAAGAATCGCCAACGCGAAACGATGAGGAGATTTAGTTGTTTAGCTGCTTTGGTGCGATTCGGATTGCTTGCTATTTCATAAGAGCAGTGAGTGAAGAAGCGTCATTACTTTCAGGGTTTTCTGTGGATTGTACTCTTCTAAGCCACTAGAATTGGGAGTGGAATCACAGATGGAAAAGGATAAGATTCATCCAGTTAAAGTTGTGCGATAATGACTCGTGATGGATAGAAGCTTTTCAGAGGCGAGTTAACTAGTCTTACTGGGACAATATAGTTGAAGAACTAAAACCTCTGAAATATCCTGTAAATTATAATTTTGTTAAAGAATTGTTTTAGTAAATACAATTCCAGAGAGCTTCGTCCATATCGCCATACAATCAACAAAAGTCCAGCGAATCAGCATCCACCGTATCCCGGTACATCTACCAGACACTTTCCAAACCAGACGTCGGAAAAGTGTCCAAGAATAATGTGACTTGTTTTTAGTTTTACCGCCTGAAGTCTTGACACAAAAAAAAAAACCGAACGAAAAAAAAATTCGAACTCCACGTGCCATTTCGTCTAAGAGCCATCCCGCTGGCAAAAGAAGCCATCGGACGTGCTCTAGTTGTGAAACTAGTTTTCCAATTGACCATCCAGAACTCAGTCGCCTCCAGACGGGGACGTGTCCGTGGCATTTAACTGTTGTTGCCGGTGATGTTTCGGTGTACACACAGCGCAGTCACAAAAAAATAAGCCAACGATCCTCAAAGTGGACCAAAAATTTTCCACCAGCAAGTTGCAGTACCGTGCGAAAGAAGTATCAGAAAAGATTGGTCCAACGAACGAAATAACGGGAGGGCTACCAGAGGAAAAAAAAACTAGTACATCCACCCCCAAACAAGCGATAAGAGGAAACCAAGTCTGACAAACTCTTGCCCTAACAAGCCTTCTGGGCTGTTGGTTGTGGGAAAATTGTGTGACTTTTGCGCCTTCTGCAAATGTCCAAATCAGGAACGATGTCCGAAGCTGTGAGAAACAAAACAAAAAACCCTGAAAGAAAGAAGAAAAAACACTGCACCTACACATAGATCAAGATATGGGCCTCTGAACTGGGTGACTTTGTAGGAAGAGTGGCAGAGCGAAGGAACCAAAAAAAAAACAGGATCACGCAAGTGACGTTGAGACAGGGCGAAGCAGGTCACTTTCCAAACAAACTACCAGCGATAAACTAGCGGAAAATGGATAGTGTGTAGCAAACGGAGCTAAAACTGTACCGAGGGCCTTTTCTTGTGGGGCTCAAATCCCAGTTGTTTCATGTTGCTTGCGGCCAATCGTGGTTTGGAAAGTTTGCCCACACTTTGGCAAGCTGCTGCTGCTGCTGCTGCTGGGTGATGTTGCAGCAAGGAACGATTGGAAAGCAATTTTCAAACTGCTACTCCATCGAAGCCTTTGCCAAAGACAGTGGATGGTATGAAGGTACGACTACTGAGAATTACATCGATTATAAGTTAACCCAGACGTGTGTGTGTGTGTCTATGTTTGACGAGTTGTCTGTCTAGACTGGAAGGAAAATGTGCACTTCCTGTACACAAGGCAAGCTATTTTCGTGCTGCTACTGTTACAATCCTTTTTTGCCTGGTTTTTTGTGCTATTGTTGGATGATTGTGTAGTCCAATGATAAGAGGATCGGATCAGGCACGAACAAACAGGTGTAAATGTTTGAAAAAAGGCGATTACAGATGGTTCTTTGAAGCGTATCCTTTGACAAGCTTTTGGCACAAAACACTTTTTTGCTATGGTCATTGATTGGAACTAATTTAAGAAGCCTTTCGGATCCGATCAAAACAGCTCTTATGACACATTGTCTGGACGTTTTGCGTTAAAGTACTTATCTCAAATTTAATGTTTCTGTTTATAAACGTACCTTGTTGGTAAAAGTCGATTCAAGGTTTTTTTTATTTTATTAATACAACCTCCTGCTAGTTGAGTAGGTTGCATTAGACCTACTTTTTCCACGGTTTATTTAAACCGTCAGTGACAATTATCTGTGATCTTTTGATTTCCTAAACAGCTCGTCTTGATACGTCGTAACCAGCTTTTCCCACACAAGCTGATTATTCGTGTAGTAATTTTTGTTAAAATAGAAGAAAGTTGCAAATGCTTTAAAGGTACCTTGAAGGTCTGTAAATCTATATGGTTTAATCCGCAGTGAATGCGTGGATTCCTGTATTCTTATTTGGAGAAGTGCTATGCTACATGATACAATGAGGAGCTTGATGAGATGATCGATAATCTTAGAATTATGCTGCGAACTAGATCCGCCAGGATTTCAGAGTGAGAATGCCATTGAGGACAGTTTTGTTGACAACTAAACAACATCACTAAAGATTCTCATGTGAGTGAAAGAATTATGATTGCATACCTTTAGGCGCGTTAGATTAAATGATTAAAAAATGCTAAGCAATGTTGCAGAGTTTCACAAGGTATACTTTAAAATTCCATCGGTTTTTGTTATCGTACTTTCTCTGGCGTCATACTTTTTCAACCTGGAGCTCATCATATGGCAGATATGGGGAAATAATCACGAAAGAAGTCGTACGACAAAAGCCTGTGACGTGTCAATTAACTCTCCATCAGTACAAATTTATTCGAGAAATTGTTCGCTTTGGTTGTCGTTTGTTTGTATTCATAAACCAATTAAGTTGACCTTAGTTTGTGAATAATAATTTTATTCAATGAAAGATTATGGTAAAATTGAAAAAAATATTTAAAAAATACTATTGAAATTATTAAAATAGAATATAGCAAAGAATTGCAGTTTTTCCAGGATTTTTATGATATAACTTAAATACACTTAAAATGCATTATGCTTTTGGTTTGGATTTTCGAATGTTAGGCACTGTTAATAATGCCATTAATTTTTCGTAGGTTTATCGTAATAATTATTAAAATTCAAATCACATTGTTATCGCTCTGAAATACTCGTTTTTTTCAAGCTAGGAAAACAAATGAACCTACAATGCATTGTTCCACCCAGTCGCCATTTTGGTCACCAGGATATTATTTATGAAGACCCCAAAACCAAACCATAAACCAGGATGCTCACACCATTCCTTCCTGAATCCTTTCCATACACACCTTAAAATCCATTTATTTAAAAATCCATTTGTTATTCAACCGATTCCTCTTGAGAAAACGGAAGGACACAATTTTTCCATTTTTATTTGTGTGTACTATCCCATGCACTGTTTACCTTTCGGGTGTGCGCCTAGGTTTAGTTTCAGTTTTGTCATTTCTCTTTTCGTCTTCTGGTTTTGCTCCCCAATCTTATCTGCGCTATCCGGGTTTGCAGTACGGGCAATAAATAATGTGCCACCAGGCAGCCATCGGGGGCTTTTTTGGGGGTAATTTTTGCGGCCCAACACTTAACCTCAATCCACCTTTTTTGCGCAATCTTTTGGCTTGTTTCGTTCCCATACCATCGAGATGGCCAATTCAAATTGGTTTGAAGGCTGACAAAAAACAGCCCAAACACTACACTAACACTGAAAAGGATGGAAAATAGGACTCACCTTCGCCTTGACTGGGAGCAATAATTCAGTGTTTCGGGGAATGGAATAATGTTTTATTTCATTTGGACGGTGTCGGTCAGTGCCGCTCCCAGGCGAGCTAACCGCTGTGTTTGTATGGTTTAGTGGTGGTGGGTTATTGGGGTTTTTCCATTGCGTGAGTGTTTCGGTTTTGGGTTTTGGCAAGGAACCGAGGGTGCTATCTTTGGAACTAGTCCATTTTCTTAACACGTCGTTAAGCTTTCATCGGCAATTTTGAAGCGTTCCGGAGGGGCCCTGTTGCTAGAATATTGAATAGTTTGATAGTTAGGTGGTTGATGAAATGTTTGTGAGTTTATCGTGAATATCGTTTTGAGCGCGAGCAAATTTATGCAGAACAAATTAAACAACTGAAACTTTCTCACATAAATTAGATCTACAATTGGTATGATGATGAACGCCTTAAGGTATGCAAACATAAAACTTTACTTTGAAAACTCTAAATTCACTACAAAATTTTGAACACAACTTGGAAATGTCGAATGTTTAATCGTTTTAGTAAAAAATTACAGTAAAAGCGAAGTAGATAACCGAAAAGTTTTACGAAAAGCACGAATTAGACATGTAAAATAAATGAAAAATTCGAAGACGTAAAAACTTAACTATTTTGAGCTCATTGGTTTGATAACAAAAATTAACTGAAGTTGGTAACATTTTTAACAATGCATTACTTTAAGAATATAGTTTACTCATGAACAAGAGTCACTCACTTTTGTTACCAAATATGTACAACTTAACTACATATTTGTCTTTTCGATAGCCTTTGCATAACTTTCAATAACAATTTATGTGTGTTCTTAATATTCAGTGACGTTTTTAATTGATTTTGAAACCATAATAAAAATTACCTTTCTTTTTGTTTTAATTATAGAGACTTTGAGTTAATTGACTTCATTCGTCTCTTCAAATAATAATTAACTGCTGTAAACCAAGTTCTTTCAATAGCTCTTGTTAAACAAGTAATGAAAAATTGCATACATTTCGGCGCTTCTCTTCGAACTCGAAGAGAGCAAGCATTTGACAATTTTTTATCAGTTTTGCTTGACTATCAACGCTTTACATTGAAGAAAATGGAATCTCTTGAAATGGAATGGAATGGAAATGCAATTTAATTATTTAAGATCTTACACGCCTTTTCTTTAGCCTGTTCTACTATTGGGTTAGCTCTTTAAACCTTCCAAAAACAATTGTTGTTACCTTCTTTCATCGTTGATGATCCAGGAAAGCTAAAATTACCTTATACACTTTTTAACATTGACCACCTTTTGCGTAATTTTACCGTACTGACCTATCTTTATGCTGTGCTTGTTCAACCCGTAGTAGGATTAAGTCAGTACCAGTTGTCCGTATGTGTATCGGGAAGAAAAATCTTAAACTGTTCCACCCTATACCCGCTCTCACGCTGGTGTTGGCAAACGGTCACGGATACTAATGTTTGTCTTTCTACTTTGAAGATTAAGCGTGGAGGTTACGAGCGAGAAGAAAAGAAAGCAAAACATAACCTTCCAACAATCGTCACGGAGTGCCGGAGTTTTCCTTCTCTCTCTCTCTCTCGCTCTTGAGCAAGCGTGCAGGATCATGTGTACCCTGGAAACAAACTTTTGCTGCAACCACATTCTTCTCGATCACGTGCAGGTGCAGGGGTAACTTTCTTCGGAAAAAAGTCCTCTGACCGCAACCGGGTCCAACCGGTTCGACTTTTGACCAACGTGTGTGCGGACCGTGTTGCTTTTTTGCTCTACTCTCTCTCTCTCTCTCCGTCAGAATCGGTGGATTTATCCAACCGGAAGCATCCAGCAGAAAAGTGGAGTAACTTCCCGAGGATTCAATCCGGTGTAACTCACCGGCAAACCCGGCGCTGGAGGATTTTATGTAAACATTGCATGGAAGCGTTGCATAAATCATGATAAGCACAGTAATAAAGATAAAGAGCAATCGGGAAGCGAGACTTTCGTGAGCCGATTCGTGCGATATCGTCTACCGGCTGGTGGACATTGTCTTTGCGCACGATGAGAATACATGCTGCTTCAATGGACGCTTGTGGTTGAGTTTTATGAGTGCAATGGAGAACGTTCACAGTGGTAAGGATTGCATATTTTTTTTGTTGCTCTCTCTTGAGAAGGATAATACTTAAGCGGTATTTTGTCTTATTAGGATAATTCGGCTGGATGTGAAAATACTGTAATGTGTTGGCGGTAAGTGTCGCACTGTCGATTATAGTGGTGCAGGTTATATTTATTGTAAGGCAGATGATACTGGGAAAAAAGAGTATAAGTAGAAATAAAATTTTGTTTAAACTGGTGCATCCAGCGCGCTGAACACAACATCTCCGAGAATCTTACTATAAAGATATGGCGACACTAAGTCAAAGATTGTTTTAATTTTTGAGCGCCTGTGCTATTGACTGGCAAACTTCTTACATTGGATTATTAATGAAGGCATCTTCTTTGTCCATGAGGGAGAAGACTGAACGGATTTTGTTTTGTTTTAAACATTAAACTTTGAGATAATCAAGATTTAGACGAGGACAAAGAGTACGTAAGGAATATTAAATAAGTATGCAGCGAGTGTCAAGTTAGGTTTGTCTTGGTCTTGGACAACGGAACAGATCAGGAGAATTGGTTTTCTGCTACTTCAGGTAATCTCGCCGAGTCCGGAGTATTCTCAGCTGCGTTTGTAACAAGATCCGAATCTGACGTTCCCTTTTTTCAAGAATTTTGAGTGGTGTTCAACCCAAGGTAATATTCTTGTGAGGTTAAATGCCTTTCAAATATAAAAAGTCACTGAATTTATCGAATAGTTGGCGTCTCCAACGTCAGTCCTTTAAGGGTGATACACTTGTAGAAACTTCAAAATCGCTGGTATAGTCGTTAACAACTAATCGTTATACACAAGATTTGGGTTCTCCCAGACTAAACAGGATTGATACAATTGCAAAACAATATAGAAAACGTACGAATGGGTTCTTCAATAATGAAACAATAACAATTTAAGTAGTGAATATCTCTCAGTTCAAAACAAACGAGCATTGTATTGTAGGGCTCATAATGAAACCATCATACAAGAGATTGCCTAATTTCAGGCGTTGTAAATCCTTCATAATCTAAATGTAGCTTAATGTTCGAACTGTTGGCAGCACGCAAACTGACAAACAGATCCCGAAATGTTACAATCTCATGCAACACAATCCTGTAAGCATTCGCGTACACATCAGCCCTTCTCTTTTCCAGCTCTTTGTGCCGGTTGGCTCCAGATGGCTTTTCAATGTGCAGCTTTCCACGCAACGCATCGAAGAAGAAAACAAAACAAAAAAGCGACTATCCCATGAATTACGACCAGCTATCAGCTGCGAGCGAAACGGAAACTTTTCACTGTCATTTGCGATTGTTTAATTTTTGATTGACGAATATTTATGGTGCACTTGTTGCGATCGAATCCGGGACAATGGACGCACGTCAGTGGTGGATGCGTTTTTGGTTTGGTCCCGGATTTTGTTTTTGTTCCCGGTATCACTATCCGTTGTTTACCATCATGGACGAATAAGGATGAACCAGGCAAAAGCCTTTCCTCACTCAACACTTACCTCGGGAAGCGACCACCCCCAATGGCCCACTTTCGTGCGACCGATCGGCGCTTGGGCACGTGAAGCGGACGCGAATGTGTCAAGAAAAATGAGCATTCATCCATTACGCCAAATCGGTTCCGGTTGCGGCAAACCGGCTTCAACGGCCATTTTTCTCCCGATGTTTACAATAAGCATTCCTTAAAGCATTCAAAGCTTGGTAGCTCAAATAGACCATCAGTCCAAATCCACCTTCCAACAAAGTGTGAAAGAAACAGAGAGAGAGAGAGAGAGAGAGAGAGAGCGAGCCTGGAACCTCATTTAAGGATAATCCTACACTCATTTTCAGCGTCGCTACGCAAGCTCTCCGAAGTGGGCCGGGGGCTGATGAGATAAATGTGGCATGAAGTGGACCACCGTTGCGCAGGAAAAACGCACCACACAGCAAATTAGATTTATTCCCGGCTTATCTTTATGGAGTGCCGGACAGCTTTTGCCCAACAACAGGACGCACACTGGCTGCAGGCACAACAAAGGGCGAGTTTTTCATCAACTGGCCAACTGGCGTTTGGGGGGGGTGACATTTTTCTCTGTTTTATTTTTGTGTGCGTCATCGTCATCGTTTTGGAGCTTTGGAAGTGGTGGTGTCCGTGTACGAGTTTTTTTTTTGGGTGAAAATTGAGTGCTTGGTTCACGGTTTGCGATGGTTTCTCTTTCGTGGAATCAGTGTGAAATTCTTGTCAAGCTACGCACATGTCAATAGGACGAAAGCTTCATGTGCTGGCTTCAACGGAACATATTTTTCATGGTGAAAAAAACAGTGTGGAACTAGAAAAACGAATCGATTTGTTAGGACACACTCTTACTTGATGTTTCTTTTTATTGAATTGAGGCGTTACACTGAACAAATTACGATGAAACTGCAAAAATGTTGTGGAGTTTGGAGGCTTAGATCTGAAATTAATTTTGTATCAATACATAACAGTTCTAAATCAATACATTTTAAATTTATTATTCTACCTTTATTTATACCAATCAGTTACTAATGGTGTCTGCTGTCATTTAAACTTAATTCAAGATTTTGAATCATGTAGATTTTTAATTAGTTTGTATTAGCTGTCTCGCCTACTAGAGAAAAGAAAGCATAGTGGCAACTTGACTCAATTATGTGTAAGATCGACCTTGAAAGAGATTCGGTTTAACTAGAAAGGTAAAGCACGATACCATTGACTTGAGACTCATTCATTGCTGAAGGGAAATTATGCGAGAAGATATACTATTTTCTTGCTTATCTGATTTTAAAAATATTCTGCAATCTGAGAGTGCTACAGAAGTCCTCAATAACGCTAACGATCGCGTGCCGTCTATTACCAAGTCCTATACCCTTGCTGTTTAGGTGAACGCATCAAGGCTTTTACGAAGTTTGGTCCTAGCACTCCTTCTCTGTCGAATTTGATGGCTCCAAAGGATATCATAGAGAGACAACCTCGAAGAGCTTGACTTTACCAAAAATCTTTTGCTCTCGATCGTCGCTAACTGGATTTCATCAGTTTTGGCCAGAGTCCATGTCTCAGAAGCTTATGTTAGTACTGGGACTTCTTCTCTGCTGGGACCTAACGACCTCTTAGGTCATGCCTGCCATTTCTGGCTTACTAGACTTATTGTTACCGCATTGGATTGTCAGTTCTCACTTATAGGGGAACGGCCCAGATAAGACTTGAACCCCGGTCCTGCCGCGTGAAGACCAGTGTCGCTGTCGCATGTATCACCGGGCCTGGCCCCTGGGACCATAAAGGACTATATATTTCCTCAGGCTGTAGTATGGTCGGTTGTTGTTGTCAATGCTGACTTTATACCTCAGATAGCCGAAGTTCTTGACAACTTCAAAGGTGCGATCACCTTTCTATACATCACTCCTATATACACCAATAGTTATTAGCATATTTTGATTTTCGGCAATTTAACCTTCAGTTCGAGGTTCATTGCATCCGCTCAATCATCTGGTAAGCTTCCGTTACATAGGAAATCTTCAAACTAATTATGTCTATCATATCAGCAATTGCAAAGGTATGGATCTTCTTGGTGGTAACAAACGGCTCTGAGAGTTTTCTATCCACCTTCACCATGTGATGCTGATCATTGATTCCAAAAAAGTTTTTTGTGCCGTATAATTTAACCCAGGCTACGCGAGTGTTACGATGGTGAGAGTGTAGCTGCTGTTCCACTATCTTATCCATCATCTATATTACTTCAAAGTTGCCAGGAGTGGCGATTTATCTATGTTGATCCTTGGTTTTATTATTCTTTTGCTAGACTTCACAAAAAATAAGTTTGACTTATGTAGTAAACTGTCAAAAATATAGTACCATTACAGAAATATTCTTGACATTGCTAAATATAAGACAATCACAAGAACTGTCAATTACGCTCAGTGCAAGCGTGACGTTCCGGAAAACACTACAATTTACCAGTTCATCTGGTTCGATAGCTAAACCGAAAATTTTCCGCGAAATCTCAAACAAAAACCAAAAAACGCCCTCCACATCTAAGCCGCGTCTATGTGTTCATGCGTCAAGCAAGCGTTTGGTTGTTTTTTTGCCATAGATTTAACACGCTGCTTTATCCTTTCCGGCGGGCATACATGGAAAAGCTGTTCGGGTCAGCAGCGGCAAAAACAGCAAAACTCTTATTTCCCAACATGACAGCACGGGACACTGTCAAACAAAAAAAGCGCGACATCGGTGTTTGTTTTCCATCAAACCGACCAATGCTTGGACCGACGCTGCGGAAAAGGCATCTCGTTGTTTGTGTGTGTGTGTGTTGCAGTTTTTGTGTGTTAATTCTCAAACAAGAACGAAACGCTTCTAAAGAGAAAGTTTAAGCTACGTTGGGCAATGAGTGTGAAAGAAACGCATGGAAATAAAAACAAGCAGAAAAAAAACAATGAAAATCAAATGTCACCATGCTCGGACGCGGTTAAGTAAGACTGATTGATGTTAGGTTGAAGGTAACGGTGTTTTTTTGTGAGTGTGTGTGAGTTTACCCATTATCCGTGTGGTCAGCCGAGATGTGATGGAGGAGAAAGAACAAAAAAAAAACCATTGGAAGTGGTAAAAAAACACCAAAATTCGCTGAAAGCGGAGAATGAAATCATTTCCTTCCGTAAGTCAGAACTAAACCGGAATGGCGCTTAGGAAACGTAACCTGTTCACGCACACGACACCGGTGCCGCTCGGTGTCCCATCAGGGGATCGTGCCAGCCAGGCCAGCGGGCCGAACCAGTACGTCATGTTGAGGGTTAAACTTTTCTCATTAAACCGAGCCCCGGACGCCGACGGTGGTTTGGGGCCTGTTTTTGTGGCCGCGTGTACATTTCCCCAAAACGAGATACGATCGAATGGATGTGTGGAGGATGTAAGGATGAGTTTTTATTCCTCTTTTCGTGTGTATGTGTATGAGTGTGTTTCTATCGGCTTCCGGTGGGCTTTACGCTCGTTTCACCGGCACCATTGGCTGCTGGTTGGCCGGAGATGTGTGGCCAAAATGTGTGGCTAGTGCGAACGCTTGGCCACAGGTTGGGCGATTGTTTTACGTAGAAGGAAGATGATAAATGAGAATAAAGAATTTCTTGCTTAGGCTGAGGTCTTTGGTGTTCTTATCTTGCAGGTCTTAATTCTTTTTTAATTCAATTTGTTTCCGTGTTCTAAGATAAAGTAGCATTAGGCGGCTAAAACATACGCCTGAATGTATGCAATTTTTTGTTTTGTTTCAAGTAACTCTATAAAGCGGTTCTATTTTTTCCAATTATTAAAATGAATAAAATATCTGTGATGCTAAACAAATTACATACATTTTTTTGATAGTCGAAATATTCTTAAGTTACGGCAGATAGAAATGGAGTTGAGTAAGTCAATAGAATCTAAGAAGATCGCTAGCTCATGAAACAAAACTAAGATCATATGCAGTGCTTTAATTATTGAAAATATTTTTTGTTAATGGGGATTATAAAATATTCAGCTTGATAATCTAAATCTATTAAGTAACCTTCAGTCAAACAGTCGAGCAGTCAAAACAGGCGAATCGAAACAGGCGAAACTCATCACAAAGTGGTTGACAATTTAAAATTTATTTTTATATTTGCTTCTCTAAGTGATCCACGAATGTCTATACTTTTTGTCAAAATAATTGTATTAAAATTTGCAAGACGCTAACGATAAGCATAATCCAAGATCGGGTAATGTGGCGATAAACGTTTTAAAAATCCGAATCCTTTATCCAAACTCTACCAACTCATATGACTTACACGATTGTGCGTATATAGAGAAAAGAACATGTTCCACGAGACACCAGACTAGACACGGAGAGCAATTTGTGTAAGCATCGCTTGTTTCATTTAATTTCCTTCCAGCAATCAACTTGAACCGTACAGCGCGTAGGTTTTTGGTGTGAAAAGTTTTCCATTTAACATGGCCGCGGAATGTCTAGTTCCTGTTTTTTGTTTGGGTAGTTTTGTTAATTTCACAGGATCCTGCTCGACGGTAAGAACAGCGATATGGTTACACCAGGAGCCTAGCTTTAAAATATGTATCTACCCATATTCTGCTTCGAAGCACACCTTCCAATCCCCAACCCTAAAAAGGACGTATGGCGCGCGAACCGGTGCGGTTTGCTTCTTGCGATTCGCTTTTTTTGGCGCCGTAAAGCACTGTCTAGGCAGTCGTCCGGGCTGTCCCTCGCACCGAAATGGCAGCGAGAAGAGCATTAACGAGTTATAAATTATACATAAAGCATTAAAACTTTTCATAAAACATCAACCGTCACCGGGTCGGATGGAAGCCGTACCGTGAGCAAGAAACCGACAAAAACGGGGCAAAACGGTTGAGCGTGGAGTTATATTTTGCTGGTCCACTGCAAACCAACCACCCCAAACGCGGACGTGGCGGGAGGTTTCGCCCGTGATACGCCGCTTTCGGTTGAGAAGCTGTGAGTGTGAAGCGTACGCGAAACGGGGAAAAGCACGTGGACCAACTTTAAGGCTTTCTTGTTCGCGTGTCCTGCCGGAACGTGCTACACCGTGTGCCGCCGGATCTGGCCGACTTTCTGGTGGTAGTTTGGGGTTGCTTTCGATCAATTATTAAGTGAATGATTGGAGGTTTAAAATGTATCGGACCAGCCATTTTCGATGGGTGGATGGTGTGTTTTAGTGAGTGCTAAACAGATTACGAAAAATCTTTGAATGGTGGTGAAAAATATTGATGCTGGTGGGTTGTTTGCTGGAGATAAGAGTTGAAGAACTTTCTAATTGATTTCATCAGCTCATAAAAGGACAATCTACACTCTTCTTTGTAGTTTACGGTAACAATCAAGTGTTTTGAGGCGAACAGACTTGTTATTCTCTTGCTCTGAATATAACTAAAACTAAAACTGAATCTTATTGCAGTTTTAAAAATATTTTTGAAAGGAAGGAGAACCCCAGTGCCTAATCCGATCGGTAAATTTCGAATTTCACTGCTTTCGTTGTTGTCCTAAGTTATGACCGTAGTAAGGTAAGTTAACTGATCTAAAATTTGGAGATCGTTGCCATCAACTGATACTCTTCTTTGGAGTCACGCTTGAGTCATCACGATGAGAGCCTTCGACAAGCATGCACTTTGTCTTGAGCAGCCGAAGAATTGAAAAGATCGAGTACGAATCGTATCTCTGATGTCGAAGCTCGCTCTTCGTATGACACCTACCAGAGTGATGTTAAACAGCATACAAGAGACTTTAGGCCGATGAGATTCGGAGGATGCTTATACGTTTAAAAAAGTAAAATAACACTCCTTAAAAACTGTTTACAATTTTAAACACAGCTTAATATTTCTTTTGCACATGCAAATTTCCTCCAACCACTATGAAGAAAATCAGCGGAAAATAGTTATAAAGGTTCGCAATTAAAAAAACGGTCGTATTTTCATAAGTTTATTTTAACTCATGGCATTTTTATTTGTAGAAATGTGGTCAGTCAAAGTATTGGCCATTATTATTTATTACTTTCTTCCACCTTTCGGATAAATCGCGGATTACTTTTCGGAAAAATGAAACGTTTTTCGACGCAATCCAGGTATCCCGCCAATTCTGGATCTGTTCATAGGAGGAGAACTGCTGGTCAGCCAATCCATGTGCCATGGATCGGAACAGATTATTATTATTATTATTATTATTAACAAAACTTTATTGTCCGCCAATGATGGTTTAACAAATGTTCTTATATACTAAAGGGAAATACGAGGGAGACAGCAGGGTTAGGTGGTAAGGAAAGAAGCTTCACGAAGACAGACACGAAAGCGAGACAGAGGGACATTATAGTCGAACAGATGATAACAGTTATTGAAAGCCAACAGAGCTCGAAGAAGAGGATCGTTCGAACCGTAACGGGTGTGGCGGGATGGGATATAGAGGGGAGGTCGATCGCGGAGGCGACGGGAAGGAGCATACAGAGGGATGGCAGATAGGAGAGAAGGGACATCAAGTTCATTTAACAGGAGGCCTGCTATGAAGCTTGCACGGATATGGAGATGTCTTTCATGAATGGGTTCTAGCCCAAGAAGGCGACAACGGACAGGGTAAGGAGGGGGAGAAAGATGATAACCGGTAAGGAAGCGCCGAACAGCTACACGAGTAAATTTGCGCTGAACACTCTCCAGTCTGGCCATCGCAGTCGAGCCAGGGGGAGACCAGACAACAGCCGCGTATTCCAGGGAGGATCGAACCCAACAGCAGTACAGGGACTTCAGGCAGAGGGGATCGCGGATTTCGGACGATAGCCTAATGATCAAACCCAGTGATTTGTTAGC
>KZ062914.1:28521-60711 GCA_002091835.1 Anopheles maculatus
AAATAAAATGGGACTAAGGACGCACCCTTGAGGGACTCCAGAAGAGCCTACAAAGGAGTCGGACAAGAAAGACGAAACTCTAACTCTATACGATCTCGAACATAAGTACGATTTGAGCCAAGAAAGTAACCGACCCCCGATACCAAGTCTTTCGAGTTTGGCAATCAGCAGATCGAGAGGAACACTATCGAAGGCAGCACTAAAGTCGGTATATACGACATCAGTTTGACGACCAGATACCATGTTCGATAGAGCAGAGGATACAAGACACATGAGGTTGGAGGAAGTTGTGCGTTTGGGAATGAATCCATGTTGGCGCGGGGATAGGTGGCCAACAATGATAGGAAGAATGGAGGTGAGAATAATCGATTCAAGGATTTTGGAAATGGGGGAGAGCAGTGAAATGCCACGGTAGTTGGAGCATACTGAGCGGTCACCTTTTTTGAAAAGAGGGACCAGCCAAGCAGACTTCCATATGGCAGGAAAGGAACCCTCATTGATGGATCTGACAAAGACACGAGTCAAGAGGGGGGCGAAAAGGGAAGCGCATTTCTTAAGGACAGAGGAAGGGATACCATCAGGACCAGGTGAATAAGACAACTTGAGCTTAGACAGGGAAGACAGTACAGAGGAAACATCTACGTGAACATCATTAAGGGAGAAGACGTCACAAGGGGTGTACGATAGACCCTGGAAATCCGATGGTGCCATATCCGGTGAATACGGCGGGTGCGGTAAAATATCCCATTTGAGGGTATTAAGGAAGTTTTTCATAGGTTGCGCAACATGTGGCCGAGCATTGTTATCCAGCAGAATAACTTCGTCGTGGCGTGGTCGTTTTTCACGCAGTGCTCGGCTTAAACTCATCAATTGTTGCCGGTAGCGTTCACCAGCGATTGTTCCTCCCGGTTTCAAAAGTTCGTAGTCGATGACGCCGAACTGGTCCCACCAAATTCTTCGTCGGCGAACGTTTTGGGCCTTCCTTCACGTTGAACATCCTCCACGGCGAAATCACCGCTTCGTCCACAGTATGGGGTGGCCATCGATTTCAAAACGGCGGTTATTTATTTGCGGACCTAATATCTCGATTAATTATCTCGTTACCTTAGACAACCTGTATTGACATAAACATAGTTCTTGAAACATTTGATTAAACGGCTTCTTGTCGTGCTGTTTTAAGGTCAAGATTGCGTTTTTGATGCCTTGGTTTATTATTTTTTATGTTTTGAGGTTTGATGGGTAGAATTTTTTATATTGCTTGAACTCTTATGCTTATACTCTCTTGTGAACTTTTATGGTATATTTCTTTTTGAATAACCAAAAAAAAAATTATTCAAATTGAAGATGAGACACCCAAAATGTTCAACAAATGAAAAGGGAGTAAGAAAAATAAGTAATTTTTCGTTGTGCATCGTTCTACATGCGTAGCGAAACCTGGAGACTTCATGCAAACAAGATGATTCACTTTTTATTATGTTTATATCTTTGAATGTATTTTATACACCATTACAAATGTTCTACAGTAAGAAAAAGTTTATAAAACAAATGTTGCTTTATGACCGCAATACAAAACAAAATATTGAAGTTTCAAACACAAGTAATCCCACTAACAACGAAAAAAAACCCAAACACAACACTCACACTCGTTTTGCATAGCAAACGACTAGTGGATTGGCCATGGTTTGTGCTTTGCGTTACGGATTGCGTATTTGCAAACTATTCGCGTAATCACATCGCTACCAGAAACTCCCGATACAGATGTTATGCTCGGTCGAGTGGAAATATTGCAACCGGCATAGCTGAGTTCTGGACTCGTGTTTTCGTTTACTTTTCACTCGTACCCCGATAGTCCATACTAATGCAACGTGCAGATAACCAAAAATGAGATGCAGAGTTTTTTGTGCACACTTTCATACCGAGCAAGTAGTGTATTGTGTGCATTGTTTATTAATTGTTTGTGGTTTTACAATTTCTACCAAAAGCAGCAACATTATGCGAATAATAATCAGGAATTTCTAATCATCTTTTTTATAGTGGAGCGGACAATGCTTCAACCTCACTGAGAATTTTTATTTATCTTTTTCAAGTGCTGCTTACATAAATAGGGAAATAAAACATAGATTTGCCATTGATAGAATTTGTCTGTTGTGACAAAAACGGTTTACCTCTGATCCTGTCACTACACCACAAAAAATTGAAATGAAGGAAAGGCAGAGAAACCTCTCCAACCGGAAAGCGACAGTAACCCACAACAGAGTCCTCTTTCCTCGGATCAGTAAGTTTTACGGTAAAACACATGCTGCTTTCAGTGCTTTGGTACAGTTTATATCATATTTTGATATCTATTTTATTCTTTCATTCTTTTTTCTTTGCTTACTCCTGTTTCGTTTTGTACACTCGTGTAACGAAATTATCGAATCCAAACAGACAGCCCGAAACGCAAAAAACCCTTCGGTGCATAAAAATGCTAATGCTCATCGACGCATATCGACACACGGGCACACACATGAAGCAGGGGAACGATAAGAATGGCAACCGAAAATAGGCAACCGATGCGAACTAACGCATCCGCGCAATCGGCGTGCTATCGTGCGCAACATCACAGCACTGTTCCGCATGTGGCACACGCGCAAACGGCCATGCGATGATGGTGGTGCTTGGATGGGGCGTGTTTGAATTACAAATTCAAATGAGCAGCTGGTTGCATTCTTGCTCTTCTTCGGGTTTGGTGCGTTACTTTGTGTGTTACGCTGGCTTAAGAACAGGGACTGATGTTGTTGTGTCTTTAAATTAACCCTTGTATGAAAAGTGCTTATTTAAAGTTCACAATTATTGTTGTTTTCCTTGCAGTCCTTTCTAATTTGATCTGCAACATGTGTGTATGCGGATGGACAGCGTGGATGATTATTTTTTACTTATTTTATTAACTTGTTGATAAGAATTATTATCTCTCGAGATGGTTTACACTATCCAGATTTACTAAAAGTAGTCAGCCAGGCATTATTTTTAATCGTAATATAATAAAAGAGCAACAGTGTAATTGATCATCTACAAAATATAATTTAAATGCTTCAAACGAAGAAAATATATCCTCATTATATAGTTCAACTTTAACTGCTCTTTTGGGCAAACCAGAGAATTCATTATAAAATAAAAATATTATAAAACACTGTAAAATTGTATTGTTTTGATATGTTCTCAATTTTACAGCTTAATCTACCACATTTAATACAAAACATTTACTAAAAGCTGATAAAAGTTTGATTTCAATGACTCTTTCAGGTTACTTTTTTCTACTCTATCTTATAATTATACATTTTTGTTTTCTTTAGAATACATTAAAAATTCCATAATTATGCATTTATCCACAAATCTTTTAAAACACTTGACTGTACATAAATCAAATCTAATTCTTTGGTTACATGATGCAGCGCTTAGGCTGTCATACGTATTACTAATGCTGTTTATTTGTTTCTTTTTAATAAGTTAATAAAGTTAAGCAGTGCAAACAGTCGTTACAAAAACCATCAAATATAAAAAAAAAATTAAAACATAAAATAAAATATTTTGTTTATTTTTCCATGTTTTTTTTTACTTTACATTTTAAAATAATTTGTCTTGTAAAGTGAACACATGTGAAAATACTGCAAGTGATTTAAATTCAAAGAAAACTAAAAAATTCTACACCATCTAATCATCGAAGGGTTAAGCTAGTTAAGAATGTTTCTCTCTGTCTTTTCTCCTTCGTTCCATCTGCTTCCATGTGGTGTCCAACGCGCGAAACAACGCGCGACTAGTGTTAGAATGGGTACATATTAAGACCCTCGTGATGATACCGTGAGTCAGCATAACGCACTCGCTGTAAACACTTCCGGCCCGTGTTGCCGGTCCGACAGCTTGTCGCCACTGTGCTGGAACCACACCAGCATGGTAATAAAATGCGCGTTTTGGGAAACGTCGCGAAATGGCCACGGAAATCCACGGCTGGTGTCGTGTATGCTTTCTGCTACTGTAGCACCCATAATGTCACACCAACCATATGCAGATTGGCCTGTGGCAGTGGAGTTGGCTTATCGGTACGTTTGGCGTTGAAAGAGTGGAAAAGAAGTGAGGTTAAAAGGGATGAGAATAGAATCGCGAATATAAAATGCTGACGATCGCTTCCGTGGGTCATCGTTTTGAATTATTAGTCTTAATATGCGCATAGAAAGGAGGGGATTGAGTCAGTAGACCTTCGGTACGATTTATGTGTTATTTCCAGTTAGAAAACTACGCAAACCGATTTAATTACATTTTTTCTATACAAATGTTTGTAAATTTAATTTTTTGAAGTAATGATTCACCTGATTTCAAATAAAATTCAAAAATCACCTAAAACATATAGCAAATCAAACACAATATTGCATACCTTTAGGGGTATAATAGTCTCATGATCAATGGAAGCCCTTTGACGACTATTTTAGTTTCAGCACTTAAAAAGCAACATATAAAATTAGAAAAATATGTATGAAATGAACCGTCTCTAAAAATTGAAGCATAAAAATATCAAAAAGTCTGCTGTTTGTCCACCGATTACATGATTACTGCTCAATATCAATCAATTAATCAGCATCGAATACAACTCGTTCCTGTTATGGTTTCGGCAATTATCGGCATCGTTCATCAAGTTAATTAACCAAAACAATAATCCATAAAGCGAAACATGACAATAAAAGCACACCCAACCCATTTCTACCATTGCCCTGACGCTGACGGAAGTCCACTCGAGGGAACATCAACCGAGCAACGTTTCCCGGTGACAAACATTCCCCTACAGACTGTTCCACCCCTTGTCAACCGAAGAAAGTCATTAGAATTCATTGCACTCCAGTGCTCCTACTGGTCTAGCCGTATATAATTACGAAGGAAGCTGATTTCCGGTCAGTTGCGCTAGTGCAGCATTGTCGTTCCGGACCTGTTCTCCCTACGCTCCGAACGGCCTGCAACGTGGTCGCGTGACGCAGATCGTCGCGATCTTTCAAATTTACTCACCCTATACACACAAACGCACATACAGACGGTCACCACATGTGTACCCTTCCAGCCGGTGGTGTATGGCCATCGTTCAAATTAATGCTCCTTCACTCTAAATTAATTTATGATTCCTCGCGTTGGTCTCCCGGCGAAACTACATCTCGCCCCACGGGGACTTGTTTTCGCGAGCCCGGCCCCAACGTTCACTTAATCACACAAACTCTCCGACGAATGTTTTGGGTGGGTCGGTGAAGAAAGGTTTCCAACCACCGACCGAGCTAGCCGTACGTTTGTGGTTGAGAAACCGCGAAAATTAGCCGCGAACATATGTGCAGTGTGATTCACCGTGCACGGTTTCGATGGCAAGATCGACCATTGCTTTAGCTAGCCGGTGGTTGCTTGCTGAAAGAAAATTGCCTCACAAGCATAAGCTTCACTTCCTGTTTTGCTTCTAGCAAGTAGCATGGAAAGTGTGTGCAACAAAAACACAGGCGATATTAAAAAGCAACACAACAACGTGCGCATGCAAAATGGCAATTAACATTTCGCTCAAACAAAACATTTATCGCGAATCTTTAACACAACCGACCGCTTCTCGGTGGACGTGAGGATGTAGGGTGGAAAAGGGGTAGCCTTTCGGGAGAGTTATTATACATTACACGGAAAAATTATCATTAAACAGTTGATGTGGTTTATGTTCGTGCTGGCCGTGTTGATGAATCCTTTTTTTGCGGGAAACCAAAACTGTTTTCGTTTTCTTTGACGTTTTTTTTAAAGTATTTTTCTTGACACCATCATCATAGGGCACAAGAAGTTAGAATAGAAGTGCAACCAGGTATAAGAAAAAGTATTTATTTCTAGTGAGAAAGTAACCATAAACAATGTAGAAAAGTAGGCAGAAAAATAAAAAATTAAATAATGATTCAAATGAGTGAAATTACGCTGAATAAAAGCAGAAATGGAAAATCAATTACAAAACAATGGAAAAAAATATTTTAATTAAAAAATGGAATCGTTCAACTAGAACGTATGTACAAAAGACACTGAATAAAGAAATTAGTAAAATAAATGTAAGTTAAGTCCATTCACACGTAAAATAAAGAGCTGGTATATCAAAAACGTTATTATAAAAACCGAAATTAAAACAAACGAAAATGTCAAAAAACTTATTTAAAAAATAAAATAATGTAACAGAAACAAAACTTGTTATTTTAAGGCCCATGTAAACCTACCCAGCAGCTACAATTAAACTCCAAAATTTATAAAAAAAAAATCAATAAGCATCCCATTTCATGACAATGTAGGTTAAACAAACATAACACAACATAACAAAGCTTTGTATAAATATAAGCGATATGTGAATAATTTAGTTTGTTCTTTATTATAATTCACCCATCAAACAGTTTATTTCAATCAAGAACAAATATTGAATAAATGACGATAGTAAATATTGATAATAATGAATAACACACAGAAAATACAAGAGTAACGTTTGAGACTGCAGTGCCGAAAGCAGAACATTAAAGCATCATGCAGAAAAGATAGAAATAATGGTTTAGATACATTTTAGTGAATCATTAAATAAACGAAAGCAGCAAATTGTATTTCTTTGGTAGAATAAAGTCATAAGATAACATTAAGAAAACACGATTACGTTCAACAAAAATTGAAAATTGAAAGATATCGTAATCATCACTACAACTAATTAGAAAAGAAAAACAAAATAAAAAAAATCAAACAAAACTGTACATTATTGATAAATCTTATCAAAAACTTTAATCCTTCATGCATTTTTAATGGCACCAAAATTTTGAATCACTCAACAACATTCACCAAAACATGGTTTCCCCCTGCAAAAGTTTAACACACTTTGAATAATTAAAAAAACAAGACAGAAAAAATAAACACACACACACACACGTACCCGTGCATGATCGCAAATATTTAAACAAACGAACTTATCACCGTCGAGCATGGAAATCGGCCCCGAAAGGAAGCAAGGAAGCAGTTTTCCACGCTGATGTATTATTCATCGTGTTCGTTTTAGTTTTTGCACCAATCCAGTGCGCCCTGCCAGTAGCGGCAACACCCGTCCCCGAGTCGCTATCGCTGGCAAGAAACAAATGCTGACAAATGCACTGGAAACTGAAACGCCAGCACAAATGTACGCTACCGTTTAACGGTGAAAGGCAGGAAGAAGAACTTTTCCACCAAAGACGCATCGTCACACGGAGCGAAACGAGCGAGTAAAGTAACGAAATTTTGTGCACAACACACATTTCGATGTCACGAAGCTGCTGCTGCTGCTGACACGAGCCATCGGGAAAATGGCATGCATTTGTAACACTCTGTTACAGTGTGTGTGTGTATTGTCATGGTGACGGGATGGGTGTGAAGTAATGTGAACGAAACGGAACCAAGCGTAAACCCATCCTCAGTAGCGTCCTTGGGTCTTTGGCGCTTGTAGACGCTTCAATGAGACGAAGGTTTTGTTTTTCTTTGCTCGCTCAAAAAAAAAGTAGGATAGTGTGATGTTACCTCATCACCCGATATTCACACCGTCGGTACGATGGCGAAAAATCCAAAAGTCACGCAACGCTGCACATCGGAATGCATCGATAGCATGCAGCTGCTCTATTTGGAAACTTTCGTAACAGTGTAGTTGACTTCTCGCACTGCTGGACGATCTGGTTTGGCTTTTACGGGTGTCTTTTTGTGGTGTCGATCGCATGGTGAATTATGCGAATGGAAATTGAAAAGAGTATTTCACGTTTGACTGAAACTAAGGGATAGAATACAAGCAACAAAAAGAAACGGTGTCATACAAATTGAGAAGATTTGACGGCGTTTTCTGCGGCGAATACTTTGTACAAACTCCTGAAGATATGCAATTTGTTTGGAATGGTGAATTTTAAATAGTGATGTTAAGGTAACGCTGCTCGACGTTGATATTCCCATAAACGTTAAAATTTTGCCTTTGATACTCTTCTTCTTCTTTCTTGACCTAACGACCTCTTAAGGTCATGCCTGCCATTTCTGGCTTACTAGACTAATTGATACCGCATAGTTGGTTAGTCAATCCTCACTATGGGGGAACGGCCCAGATGAGACTTGAACCCCGGTCCTGCCGTGTGAAGACCGGCGCCGCTGTCGCATCTCCACCGGGCCGCCTTTGATACTCTAGCTTCTTAATTGAACGATTGTTGGGGAATGCGCCTGTCAGTAGGCAATAAGGAAATATAAGTAGTAGTTTGTAGCTGTTAGTTAGTATTAGTGAAATAAAATCTCAAGTAGTGAGTACCTGAATAAATTAAAAAAGTGGTCTTAATATAGTTATCCCAACCACGACAGAAGTATTTTGATGAAGAGCGATCCCGAATTGTATGAGCTACAAAACAACAATCTTCTAGACTCATGTCGAACCATTATGCGATGAATGCACATCTTCATCGTGTAGGCAGTGCCGACTCCAAGGTTTGTAGCTGCAGCAACGGATTCCACAACTTTGATCACGTCCTCTGGTCATGCGTGGAGTTCGATGCGGCAAGACCCGGACTACTGTCAGCCGTTCGGGCATCAGGAAGTTCCCCTGGAGTGCCGATACGCGACATCTTGGGTCTGAAGGACTACGAATTCGCGCGGATTCTGTTCGACGTCGCAAAAGAGATGGGAATCACCCTTTGATTCCTTCCCATGTCCCTTCCCGTAGATAATACGCACTTTAACTTGTCTAGATTAATGTAGCTTTGTTTGTTATGTCTCTTGTTTGTTCGTTTTTTTTTATGTTTATTGTAGTATGTTCTGCACGGTAACACCGATGTGCGCCAGTCGCTTTTCTGGCCTCAGACGGTGGTAAAATTACCCATCTGAAGTTCTTGAAGTTGTTACTGGCGTCCCCTTCGTCGGCTTCGATGCTTGCGTTCGATGCTGCGGTAACTAACAAAGTTATCTTAGCTCTTGGATTCAGATGTTTCGCCGGCGTCTGGGTCGCAGTTTACAACACCAGATTGTAGACAAGACGATGAGATGAGCATGGCGACAACACTATTCTGGCAAGCGGTGGCAAGTTCGCGCAGTACTATAAGCCAGCCAGCGAAAAAACATCAGGAGGAATGTCCCCATCCTGCACCCCCACTCTACCGAGCCCACCCGGGATAAGGTGCACTTCAACGGCGGGAGAATGAAATGTCTCCCACCCAGATAGTATATAAGTAAAATAAATATTAATGTTAGATTTAAGAATTGTCTTAAGATATACGGCCTGGCCGTAAGCACAAAATATATTTAAAAAGAAAAACAACAATCTAGAAAAAGTCTGTAATAATGATTTGTGACAAAAGATTTTAGAATTTTGACAGCCTTCAGTCAGTGAGAAATAAAGGTTATCTAAAACGTAGGAGAGCAATAGAATCATTTAATTGATAAGTTCAAAGTATTTGAATTAGTTATTTTATAAAAATTAACACAGTTTTGTAAATTGCATAAACATGACTAAGTTGATCATGTTTTAAAATATTAAAAGTAAATATAATGACTGTGAGCCATTCGTACCATACTTTTTGGAACATAGAAAAATCAGATGTATTTATTAGGTTCATTTTTTTTTATTTACACTTGAAAATGTTAATCAAATACGATTTAGCGGTAACATAAGCAGTTGCTTACATAAAAACAATCAGCATGAAACTAAAGGTCAGCCCATTCTATCGCACGGCAATCATGAAAGAAATAGAAATAAATAATATGGCTACTAAACACATGCTTAAAATATTAAACAGTTGCGCTGTTTGTTATTGTATCAGTCGATAAAGTCGTTTTGATATTAAGAAATGTATATTTTTTCTTTTGATACTTTAAAAATAAATTTACGTTATGGTCTATGATTCAAATTTATTGCGTTTTCTATTTTTTCGGTTTAAATATACAACACTTAAGCAAGGTAAATGGTTTTCAAACGTCGTTCATGTTACATTGCGCTATTCTTACACTTAATTTTTCGATTACAATATTGTTTGCTTATTGTTTGCATTTCTTCCCTCATTATTACCGTCATTGCTTATCGGCTGGTTTGCAATAGGTATCACTCATTCCATTCGTTGAAAAGATGATTCCTTACAGCTTAAGTATCGTCAGCTCTATTGGCATCCCATTTTATACCAGTGATTGGTTAAAAGCAAACTGTCTTACAAAAGCTGAATTCGTTGCACGAAGATTACACTGAAGCTCTGTAAAAAGAAAAGCTTTTTATCTGGCAGCAATCCACTGCCAGCTGCAGCGCCCGAACGCAAACAAACAGGTGTTGGTGTTGCAGTCCAACAGCTCGCACTATTCACACCAACCGAAAACACGGAAGCCCTTTTTGAAAGAGGGCCGTAAGCAGCGCAACATTGTCACGGTAAGTTATTTGTACGCTGTGAAAGGGAAAATTATCTTTTCCACCTCGAACGGTGCTGCATTTGTACTACAGTCCGTGACTGTAACCATCGAGCGTATTCCCTAGATTTACTGGCCCGTTTTCTTACCGCGAGAAGACGCGCGAATCAGCTGGGTAAGCAAGCGGGCCAGATAAATGGAAAGGATCGGAAAACTCGGAGAGGATGTTTCTTGCACTTATCATAAATCCTTCCCAGGAAAGCACAGCCTGCATCGGAGAGGCTTCTTCCTGAGCAGCCGCGCTGTAAGCTACCGCGGCTAGCAGTGCACCGATGCTCGACGAATGAGCCGGCAAACTGTCCACCGGAAAGCGGGAGTTCACAAAGACGGCGCTAAACGTAATGCTGGTGGGAAGTTTTTCAACCCCTCTCGCAGGTAAACTATTGGCCTGGCAGGTACAAAAGGATGTGACAGTAGAAAGAATGGCATCTTGGATGGGGAAAAAGGACCGATGAAAATTCCCACCGGTACGGCACGGGTGTTTCTGGGATTTTGCAAACCAGAAAACCCGCAAGTATTCCGTTTCCTCTTCACCAGTGAGAGATAGAGGGAGAGTATCCCTTCGAGGACACCTTGGAAGGTTTAGTTTCAAGCCTGAGCGAGAGAAAGTGAGATGAGACAGTGGGAGGAAAATGGGCCCCGGTACAAGGGTGTGCGTGGGTTTAGCCTGCTGTTAAATTTATGGAAAGATTATGGAAATTATTGTCGAGCCAGGAAAATTAAGTTTTTAATTCCATTAAGTTCACTCTACCGGTTTCACACGTCGTACGACAGAGGGGGAGGAATGTGAGAGGAGTAGTGTGGAAGGTAGTTTGGAACGGAAAGAAAAGTAAGTACCGGCACTAAGGCGGACTTCTTTTTGTGTCCTTACAAAACGTTACTTTACGAGGTGAAGGGTTTCTCAATAATGAGTACTTTACGCGTCTCGTACGAATTTTTATCGTGCTGTTAACCTATAGCTGAACAGAACTTTAGTAAGATGTATTATCGCCTAAAAAACACTTAAACAGACATTAAAAAAAAAGTTGAAAGCCGAAATGTTAAAAAAACTGAAGAACAAGAACAAGAACAAGAACAAGAACAAGAACAAGAACAAGAACAAGAACAAGAACAAGAACAAGAACAAGAACAAGAACAAGAACAAGAACAAGAACAAGAACAAGAACAAGAACAAGAACAAGAACAAGAACAAGAACAAGAACAAGAACAAGAACAAGAACAAGAACAAGAACAAGAACAAGAACAAGAACAAGAACAAGAACAAGAACAAGAACAAGAACAAGAACAAGAACAAGAACAAGAACAAGAACAAGAACAAGAACAAGAACAAGAACAAGAACAAGAACAAGAACAA
Organism: Anopheles maculatus; assembly: GCA_002091835.1. Taxonomy (NCBI): domain Eukaryota; kingdom Metazoa; phylum Arthropoda; class Insecta; order Diptera; family Culicidae; genus Anopheles; species Anopheles maculatus. The sequence continues at coordinate 40,322 of KZ062914.1, forward strand.
GAACAAGAACAAGAACAAGAACAAGAACAAGAACAAGAACAAGAACAAGAACAAGAACAAGAACAAGAACAAGAACAAGAACAAGAACAAGAACAAGAACAAGAACAAGAACAAGAACAAGAACAAGAACAAGAACAAGAACAAGAACAAGAACAAGAACAAGAACAAGAACAAGAACAAGAACAAGAACAAGAACAAGAACAAGAACAAGAACAAGAACAAGAACAAGAACAAGAACAAGAACAAGAACAAGAACAAGAACAAGAACAAGAACAAGAACAAGAACAAGAACAAGAACAAGAAAAAGAACCTATTTGGTGTCTCTCTCTCTTTAATTTACAAACAACAACTGACAAAACTAGCAAAGATTATCTTGATTATAATAACCTTTGCGAATCAATTAAAAAACCCTGTAATGAGCGAAATACAGATCAAAAAAATACAGCCACATGCAAAAAAATTTACTTTGAACAGCAGAATCTGATAAGCACGTGCTTTAAAATGTTCTTCTTACCATCAAAAAGAGACAACAAAAAAGGAAAATAACTTTTCCCAAGCATTTTAAAGGAACACATGATGCCTTTTCGTTACCAATTTTCTAACTTACTACTTAGTACACGTGTTTCCAGGCACGTAGTCAGCCTCGCAGGACTACAATGTTCACAGTTTTCAACCACATTCATTCCTCAGCCGATAATGGCCAACAGGAAGAGAAACAGGAACAAGAACGAGAAGAAGTGTATGTACGGATGCATCCGGCCGAACATCCTGTTTACATATCGCTGTCAATTACAGAGCCTAATTCAATTATGCAGCGCACACCGGGTTTTCCGCGCTCTCGCCACAGGAAGTCCACCAATATTATTGGCCCGGGTGGTAGGATGAAAATGGTGGAAATTTCGTTTCCCGTCTGTCTCAGCTGACAAGCGGCAATTGCACACCGTTAAACCGTCGATCTAAATCTGGTTTTTAGAATCGCCACCGCCACGTTACATCAATCATTCGGACGCGAGTGCTTTGGTGCGGGTAAGGTGATGCGGGCGTGGGTGAGGTTTTATCAAATGTTCACATTAATTCTAATTTGATTGATGGAAAACCATCAATTCCAAATGCACGGCCTCCGTAAGCCATCTCGAACGGATGGATGGGGCCCGTTCCTGTTTCCTCGTTGTTGGCAGGTATAAACATGCGCCTGTACGGTGTCTGTTTCAATTGCCTGCTCCATAATTTTCTCGACCTGAGCTGCACATACATTACCAGCTACTCAACATGTGCCAGAACACTTAGTGCCGGTCATAAAAAGAGCGGCTCGTCAGAAAAGACGAAACAAAACAAATCAAACAAATGGTAAAAGGTATTGATGGGTACGACAACCCAACCTCGAACCACCCTGATTATGATGATGATGATGGCTTTACCATGCATCTAATTTGACATAAATACACAACACACAAGTCAGCATTGGGCCGGTGTGGTTGGATTTGTTGCGCATTTTAAACATACCGACCCCAAGCTAAAGGACCTTCAATTGCTATTACCAAACCTGCGTACAAGCGACGTACGTAATTCACCTGCCAATCAATCAAAGCTGGCAGAGAATCGCCCACTTCTTGTGTAGAATTTCCCACGAAAATTCCTTCTTAGGTTGGATGCATGAGCAAAGTGCACGCATAAAAACGCGGGTTGGGATAGGTCACAGTTGGAGTGGAAAATGCGTTCAAAGAATTCCTGTGCATCCGACGTGTGCATTCGATTAGCATAACTTTAGGGGTGTGCTAATTAAACAGTCGACAAAGGTGTTAAAAGAAAGTGTCGATCGATCGAAACGGTTCAGTTCGAAGAAACAATTTAATGTGTTTATCCTGTTCGTCTTTTACATACTGTGTTTGCTAAATCAAACTGCTTGTGGCTTAATACTTTTAAAGCGATGTAATGTGTTTTAATTTGGCATTCTTTGAGGTTTTTGATTACATCAAAAGGAGGAAAATAAAAATGAACCAATTGAAATTCCGGAACTGCATTCCTTGGCTCTCTACAATGTGTTTGATAATTCTTTTTTAATTATTTAATTGCTTTTACTACATATTGCACATAAAAAGTTGCCTTAATTTTAAAACACTTCTGTTAAAAAAATAATCAGAATGTTTTGTTGATATGATGTGTTAAATTTGTCTGTTATGATATCAGATTTTGTGATGCTTTATTAAATTTAATATTTATTTTTTTATATTTTTTTATATATAAACTTTTGTGTCGCAAGTTTCACTTTCATCTTAAATTTTTATTTTCCATTTTCCGCATTTGTTAGTTTGTTTGGCTCTACTAGTTTTGCTTTATTTTCTCTTTCGTAACATTTATTACGCCTTTGCAACGAGTTTCCAGCCAGAACAGAAATAAAATAACAAATCGAGTCCACTAGAAGACACATAACGTTGACTTTTCTTCACAAATCCCCTGATAATATGTGTACCTCGAATAAAAACTCGCCACGCCAACATGCGAAGAACTAGGGGCTCGTGCTGTGCAGTCGATCGGACCGACCAGCTGCTACAATTTCCATGCATTCTTCCTTCATCGGCATCTTTATCATCGTTCCCTTTCCGTACCGTGCACCCACTCATCCGTTTACTCATCGCTTTCGCTAGCGTTCTGTGTGTTGCTTTACGCACCGTTGCTCGAGGCTGTGTGCGGAAAGTGCGCAGGAAAGAACTAACGGACCTCAACCGGAACCGAAGCCGTTTCTGCCGCAATGGAAGCGAAGGTGGATATAACCCTCGGTCACGTGCTCCGGCGTTCGGATGCACATCCTTTACGCATTCCCCTACACACGGAAACAGACAAACACGCGTGGCTTAGCTTATGGATTCCTGTGTGTTTCACTCAAGCAGAACCAAAAAAAAAAAGGTAAAGAACTACAAACCGTCGCTTGCGTTATGAGGGGTTGATTGTAATTTCCATATCATCAAACTAGTTTTTAACCGTTGGGCTGGAAGCGCTTTAATTCGTGCACTATTCAAGAACTTTACTTTGTACATATGTTTTGCACATCAATGGCACTAAAACCTTAGGTAAAGTTTGCCGTTTTGCTTTAAATATATATTTGATATTGATACCAGAGAGTGTTTGGAACTTGCAACCCAGGCAATAAACTATATGATATTACTTTAAAAACGGAAATTCAAGCCAAATGCATTAAATTTACAAAGTTTCACGAAAAAAGCTATTCGGAACAAAATTATGCAGAAAAAAAATGAAAACTTAAAGAAAACGCACAAATCGTTGATTACCTGTCATACTTGATTAAAATTAAATTAAATTAATAGACATTTTTGAATAACTAAGAGACAATCATTAAATTTATTTAATAATCAACCATAACGTGTTAAAAAGAAAAAAAGATAACTATCAATTAAAAAAACATAAACACAGCAACACGATAAAAAACGAAATATAAATATGCCAAATTAATATTATAAAAGAACATATAACATATTAACAAATTGGTCTAACACATATAATAACATATTAAAAAATAGGCCTAACAAAAATAAATGATAAATGTTAACAACAATCAACAAGCAGGCAACATATTTAATATAAAAATAGTATTTGCCAACACGATTGTTTACTTAGCTAGGACTAAGTTTTATCTAACCAGACGACGATTTTTTCAACTTGGTCAATATCTCTTATTTTTGCTTCCTATTTCGAAAAACTCTCTATTTTTCTTCAGCTTAACGATTTTATAATTAAAGTTATTTTGATTAAGAAGTTTTATTTATTTATTTTTTACATTATTCAAACTGTCATCATCTAGTTGTTTGCTAACGAAATATTTCCAACGACAAATCTAGTTGATATATAGCATAAATATATTAGAAAAGCATCCTTTTCAATGAGACTAACATAATTTCACTCTCATACTACAATTTTTTCTTCAAATTCCCCCTCCCTTCCTTTAATTCTGCCAATCCTTTCACCTTGCCCCCGGAAAACCCCGTTTGCACCAATATTCATGAGTATGAATTTTCATGAGCCACTATAGGCTTATGGAATCAAACTTTCCCACAGCACACCAGTAGCACCTCTCACACAACTCTTGCTTGAATTTCCGTTGCAGAAAAGTAGGATTTTTCAAACTTCACCAACTGATGTTGTGTCTTAGCTTAGCCCCGTAAGTCCATCCCGATCGTGGATCAGGATTTTTGCAAATAAAGCCAAAAGATGGACAGAATCTCCTGCAAGACGGTGCTTTCGGGTTCAGTTTTTTGTTTGCTCAATCGCTTGCTTTTCGTCCATCAAGGGCTAAAATTAATTCGAAGAAGGTAAAAGCCTCACTTGAAGGCAAATGTAAAACTTACCACGGAGTTTGCAGCATTGCTAGCCTAAGCAAACTAATTTCGGGGAGTTTGGAAAGTTGCTGCCTGAATAATGAGGTTAGAATTTCGCTGCTTAAATGACTTTGCTTAAAACGGGGCAACTGTGAAGGATTAGGCTGGTTACTGTTATGAACTCCTTTTGGCTAATTGCTTAGTTTTGGGATCTTTTGGAAGGAGTTGACTGTTCAACAGATAAATGGGACATAAAATATGCTTTAATTTTATAACTTTATTTAAAGCAGGAAAATATTCATTTTATCGATTACTCCCGTAAACTGCACCTTCTCCAGCCCAGAAACAGAAGGAAACAAATTGAGCAATAATAACTACTCTGAACATGGTACGCTCAAACGCTCACAACCAAAACAAACCTCGCTCGAAATCGGTTAAATCGAAAGCAATTAATCACTGGCCGACGAAAGAAAGGACGCGAAAGACGCGCCCGTAAACGTAATCAATTTGTGGCTAATGTTCAATAACGAAAGCAATCGAATAAATTCCACCTTTGCTAGTGCTAAAGCAGCTTAAAGCACGCACCGGTACGCTGGTCGGACTGTTTTTCGGGGGCGCCTTCGTTGTGTGCTGTGTGCGAGAAAGCTTCGACGAACCCTACTTGAAGTTGTTGTCTTTTATTGTCGGGTGTGTTCGAACGCGTGCGTGTGTTTTATTTGAAGAGCGAAGCATAAATATCGACCGCACGGCAGCAGGGATAGTGTTGGGTGGGTAGCGCTTTTCCTTTCGATTTCGGTTGCCTTATCATCGTGACCTTCGGGAAAAGTGTTCGTCCATTTTCCTTTAAGACAACAATGGTGAACGGTGGATGGATGAGTTGGTCGGTGTGCTATCCAAATGGGTGTGTTTGCCATGTGAAGGATACTGTACTTCCTTACCGAATTTGTTTTCCTGTTTCTTGTATCTAATGCTTTAAATCAGGATCAAAATAACAGTTAAGTATTTTAATGGAGAAGAAAAATAGGATGAAATTTGTCGTCCTTGTCAGAAAATTAATAGCTTTTTTTTAAGAAAATGCTTTTTCAAGAGTTCGTAAATTTTTTTCAGAAGAAGAAGACGAAATAAGATTTTTCTTAAAAATATCAAATTGAATTTTATGTATGATAAGTGATAGAAACAAAATATTACTATTTTAATTAAAGCATGCAGTATGTAATTATGGTTAATAATTTTTTGACTAAAAATTTATTATTCTCTTTCAATCTTGGAAGAATTAAATTTGCCATTTCTGGTTTCCTTGCCTGAAGCTTATTTTACTTGTTTTATTAAATTTTCATGTTTTCTACTCACAAAATAACGACCATATTCGACAAAGGGATTAAAGTTTAGTAATGAAAGTTTCTCTTAGACAGTAGTTGAAACATTTTTTAAATCTTACTCTTTAAATTTATTTTCATTTTCATTAACCTTAAATTTCACTGTAAAATTTTAATTTTGAGTGTAAGTATTTAACAATATAATTCATTCTGCAAGAAATTTTATTAATATTCTTCCCGATTAAAAAGATTTGGAATATTCTTATACATTTTTATTTTAGTATGTAAATGTATGAGATATAGGCGAAATCATAATCCAAGAACAAAGCTTAATCAACATCTCAAAAGATCAGGCATAGCAAAAACAGTTTAAAAACTAAGAAATCTTGGCATAGACCTGGACATAATATAACTTTACAAGAACAAGCGGATTTAACGTTAAAATAAAACATCAAGAAGGGATGTGAAAGAACTGTTAAAAGATCTGTCTTAATTATGAAAGTAAGATAGTACTATTTTTCCGAATAATTTAGTAACAAACTAAATTTTGATATTCATTATAAAAATGTATTTATCTTACTGATGAAGAAACTCAGTTTGAGCTACAATTCTAAAAACATACGGCATTTTACTCAACATTCTCGTTATCCTCAATCATCAATTCTTCTTACCATCACTTTAACCCCTTCAACGGCCTAAGACCTCTCATTAAAAGGAAGCAGTTCGGTTTGGCAAATGGAAAGAACATTTCGCCGACATTTCTCATTATCCGGGTGCTTTAACCTTGCCCCTCTTGTCACGAGAGGGTGTGTGAAAAGATGATGCAAAAAGAGAACCAAAAACACACATACACAAACACTCAATTCTTGTCTACCGGTTAATGTCCTTTCCATTTGCTGCGTTACCTTGTTTCTTCCGGTTGAGCACGCTCCCCAAGCGTAGCATCGAAGAAAACCTTCAAAACAGATGAGCAACACGGCAAAACGATGAACTTCCTCAATCATCAATTCTTCTTACCATCACTTTAACCCCTTCAACGGCCTAAGACCTCTCATTAAAAGGAAGCAGTTCGGTTTGGCAAATGGAAAGAACATTTCGCCGACATTTCTCATTATCCGGGTGCTTTAACCTTGCCCCTCTTGTCACGAGAGGGTGTGTGAAAAGATGATGCAAAAAGAGAACCACAAACACACATACACACACACACACACACACTCAATTCTTGTCTACCGGTTAATGTCTTTTCCAGTTGCTGCGTTACCTTGTTTCTTCCGGTTGAGCACGCTCCCCAAGCGTAGCATCGAAGAAAACCTTCAAAACAGATGAGCAACACGGCAAAACGATGAACTTCCTCAACATGCAATCGCCTGACCTAGTGAAGTTGAAGGTTTTATGGTGCGCTTTACGTCCGCCCGTGTTTAGAACCGGGTGCTTGTGTGCGCTGAGCGCGTGAGAGTAAACAGTTTTATGTTGAGGTGCTGGATGTTGTCGCATGCTCATCTCACTTGACGACTCTCAATTCACTGTGCCGCTTTGTATGAGAGTTGCTGCTCGCGGCAACATATCAAGACTGAGAAGAAGAATGCGATTCGTATGTACAGAACGCAAATGAACAGGCCAAACACTTCGATTCCTTTGATGAGAAATTCTCTCTCACTTTTGTTTCACAACACACTCGGAATGTAGCGCAACGGAACTGAATGTATGTTGCATGTTCCACATTTAATTCAAACCCTCACGGTAGTTGCTATAAAAGTGGGTCTCCTTCCTTGTTATTCTTCCTGATAACGAATTTAAGTATGCCTTTTTGTAGTGTCTAAGTATCAAAACAACTATCAAGGATTGCATACATTAAGGTGAAACTAAACTTTGCCTACATTTTGGCGTTTTTAAATTAAATGATTCTTTTATAAATTCAATTATTTTAAATTCATTATTTTTTAATTAGAATGATACGGAAAAAGTAAACATATTTTTCTCCCAAACGATTCTTACCATGTCATCTTCACTATCTCGGAGGCCTGCGTACGGTTCGGCAAACTTCGGCCCCATTGTTGTCACATCACGCGCATCACATCTGCTCCGTATGTTGCGTCCGCCCGTTTATAGCATCCAGCCAAACTTTATGGAACACACAATGTGTGCTGCTCAGAGAGTTGTGCTCGCCGCATAGAATCATTCGCGTGCCGCCTCTCAGAGCCGACGGTTCGGTAGCAAAGCGCGTTCCCGTCGTTTGTTTGTGTCGTGCGTCGTGCGTTCGTGCGTTGTTATCGCCTTTCGTTCTTCGGGTTGGTTGTAAGGAAATCGTTTCGACTGCACCGAGGTTTTCCCGGATGGAAAACCAACCTGTACGGGTGCGATTGAGCCGTGAAAACGTGCAATTAAGAGTGAGTTTCGAGACGATCAACGAGACAAGTTAAAAGTATTGATCTACATCGGAGGTGAACATATCCGCGTGTTAAAGGTGTGTTTGTGTGTATGTTCCTGAAAGTTGTTTTGAGTTTTCAATTCCTCACCACCAACGTTTGAGATGATTTGTATGAGAAGCGAGAGAAAAACATAAAATAGCTATAGCAAAAAACGGTGCTTCAAACAACGGAAACCCATCCCATCACGAACGCTGCGGAAGCAATCCTGATGAGCCTGTCCCGTGCGTACTGTCCGGAAAAGGATTGAGCAGCAAAATTCTTCCGCAAGGAAAAATCTTTCCACCCCTAAAAGAGAGCCCCCACAGCAGAGCGGAGAACTGAGCACGGTTCGGTCCCACAATTACGTGAGAGTTGCCCGTGAGCTTTTCCACAAACACTTTCCTGACACCGACACGACCGACTGTACACCGGTATTAAAGGGCTACCGGTGATGGTGAGATGCGTTTGTGTATGTGTGAGTGATTGTGTGTGTGTGTTTTTTATGTGCTGTTCGTTTTTTCCACTCAAAGCAAATAACGCGAAATTAAACCGACGACGACGAACGAAGCAAAATGCCGGTCTAAGCCAGTGGTAGAACTAAAAAAATGGGAAGAGGATAGAAATAATTCTACTTGAAAATAAACACCACGAAACTGGGACAGCTGGGAGGCCCAAGCAAACGAGTGATTCTGTGTGTGTGTGCGTTCAAGATTAATCGTGTCGTCGGACGAAGCACAAAAATAGACGCACTCGCGTAATAAAATTACATCGGTGCGTTGCCCCCTTGTTTGGGTCGGACTGCCACGAACCCGATGACTAGCTAGCACGTGGAAAATCTTGAAAATTTGTCCACTATAGAAAAACAGGTTGCAGTAAGCAGTTTTAAATTGATGAAGAAATATTCTACTGGAATCAGCTCGTTGAGAAAAGGCACCTTTAAGAGATATTTTTATTTTAATTCTAGAAGTAATTAATGTCTATCTCGTTTCTTACCATTTACCAGTGAATGAAAGTGTTTAAATTTCGGTGTGAAATAGTGTAAGTTTTGCATCAGCAAAGTATGTGAAAATTGGTAATAGAAGGAAGAAAAAAGAGCAAAGGAAAATATGAAGAAATCCTTCAAAAGTGTGTGAAGAGAAAAGTTTGTGTGTGAAAAGCAAAACGTGGGGTCAATTTAAAAATTTAATTTTTCCACCTATTTTACGTTCTGTTTTCCCGCTCTTACCATCTCTCGTCTAGTGAGTGAGTTTTCCGGGTTATTTTTTTGTTTTGTTTTCAAACCCCACCGAGTCGAGTAAGGTGATTTTTTAACACCTCTCTCCAAGTGTTTGGGTTAGGCAGGAAAACCCCCGTTGAAAGTGTGTCCAAGGTTCGTAAGTGCGCTCGCGTGTGTTGCCTTGTTTCGTGTTCTCTACATCACAGCATTCAGCTGATTTGATTCCGGCAAAAAAAGGCGGAAAAATAGCATCTTGGTAGCAGTAGCAGCAGCAGCAGCAGCACCATCATCCTCATTTTATCGAAAAACCAGTTCAGCGGACGGAGTGCGTGAAATCATAAAAATGGATAAACGTACGAGCATGAAAATTGGATTACTCTGCGTGCTGCTTGGAGGTGAGTCGACCGATTTTCCATTTTCCTCGTGCACGGGAGCCGCTCCTGAAGCCTCGGATTGAAATATTAACCATTTGTCACATGATTTTTGATCAGTTTTATGTGTGCTCGGTTGTTCGCGTACAATTCGCCACGGTTACCATGGAAATTGCGTGCCTTCGCTCGTGTTGTTTTCTTTGCGCGGGATAAGGATACGATACGCGACGGGTGTGTGTGTGTGTGCTTTTCTTGTTTGTTCACACTATATCCATACAGCTTATCGGGGGCTTTTTATCGTGTGTGTCGTTTTTTTTTGTTGAGAGGGTGTGATACCGGTTCCGGTTTTTCATGGTGGAAATGAAATAAATTGTTTCCTTGTTGCCGTCTGCCATCTTATCTGTTTCACGCAAACAGACGAAGCAAAGAAAATGGTCATAAAAATTCTACCAAAAACGCACCAGCACCAGTGTCTTCTGTTTTTTCTTCGGCTGGTGGTCATCCGAAGTCGTTGAGCTGTGGGCCAGCGTCTCGGGCATCGCGGGGAGGCATGGCCATCAAGACGCGGTTAACATTATTACGCTTTTGTCATACGCGTTTGCGTTCGCATTACACAACTAATGTAATGGGAATTTATGGCATTCGACCATTACAAATTCATGGACACATTCCGCACAAAGAGTCCGGACTCTACCGTGCCCGCATGTGTGTGTGTGTGTTTGTTTTTGATGACTTTGGCCACAGCACGGCCCGTAACAGGTTGTTACCGGCCACAAAGATCTCCCTTACGACCGCTTTGGGAAGGAGAAGCTGAAGCTACTGGATGGACGGCTGGTTTGACCACTTTTGTAGGACGTAGGGCACTGTCACCGCATCCTTAGCGCCACCATTTCCTTTTGGGGTTGCAAATGAAGATTTATACGATGTCTGAATGTGTGTTTGTGTGAATGGGAATGCTGTGGATTTATTTAGGTTCTTTTTTTTTGTTGTTGTTCGACTCCAGGCTCTGTTCCTTTCGTGTTGAAGGTTTTGGTCGGCCCCCGAACGGCTCTGAAGTGCCACCGGGAGTTTATTTGTGATGGTGCTGAAACGATGGTTTCTTAAAAGCATCCTTTCGGTGCTGGTTGTAAAGGACATTAAATTGAATTTTCGCGTTGGTTGTTGGTGGAGTAAAGTAAAGTGATGTGAATTCGTTATCCTCGTGGCTTTATGTGGAAGAATGTTGAAAACCTTAACTTTAGTTTTCAAATTCAAATTTTTAGTGTTCTAAAAATCGGATTTTTTTAAAGATTTGGAGGAAATAATGTCCAGTTTTTAGATGTTCTATGTCACAAATTAACTTTCAATAATTTTTTGAAACCTGTTTCAAAGAGATTCATGAAATGATTAGTTTTGATTAACTGTCCCTTTAAAACTCTAATTCAAAGAAACTCAATTTTTATATTTTTTAGATTATTCAAAAGTTATTAAATGATTAATGATCAAAGCGAAAAAAATTCAAGAGGCCATTAGAATCAAAAATGCAAAAAAAAAAAATAATTACGTTGAGAATGAATTATCAATGAAACTACAAATTTCCTAAATTTATGCAATAATGAATATGTTCGCAAGTTCATTCCTCATATGAGGAAGAATGAATTGTTCATTATGGTTTCATTACGTTTGATGTAAAAGTAAATCCCTAGTATCGTTAAATATATTTTTAAGCTTAAAGTTATCTTCTTAAAGGACTTAACGGTCAACGATAAGAAATATCATCATGAAAGCAATGTCCTGTGTGATGAATAACAATATTATATTAAACATGTAAACAAAAACCCTTGAAGTCCTACATTACACCATGAACAATTCTTCAATATCTTAAAGAATATAATAGTCACGCCTTAAGCCCTTGAATACACTAAAACGTGTATCTCTTGCACATCTGTCGACTATAAGTATAAATCTTTTTGTGAGTGTTGATTCCCTCGTTAGTATTAAGAGCTTATAAATCCAAGTGCTATACTATTTGCATATCTTAAGGCGCCTCAGAAAGAGCATCCAAAGCTATTACATTAAAACGCCTGCTATTATGCAATTTTCCTTTCTCAATCTTATGTTATTTCCTTTTAAAATAGCTTTGTCATCGATTGCACCAACATTATACTTTCTTTTTAATAGATGTTACACCTCTAAGCATACAAATTCCCTTGCGCTTTTTATTACAGGGCAGACAGAACTCATTGCACATTGCACCACAATCAACTGGGCTCAATTCGATCCAATCTAAACCCCCTTTAAAAGCTTTCAAATGGGAAGAAAATCACGGTGATAGAAAGAGTCCTAACAGAAGCAATACCACTGCGATAAATCGTGTTTACTTGGCGAACATCACCCAATGTACTCCATCCTGTATCCTACTCGGCCAAACACCGAATCACGGAAATACTGCATTATACACCGAACCATCCGCTAGTCGTTCCCTGCTCCTGGTAATCGATTTTATCCCAAGTTCATCCCATTTTAAGTTCACTCTTTACCGTACAAATCCACCGATTTCAATGAAACAGGAGAATAGAGGGGCCAACAAAAAAAAAAAGAAAAGAAAACGTTGGTCGAAGTGAACAGTACTCCAATTGTCCTAGATTTTCTTGTGGAGGAAGTGCTTTCATTACCAGGAACCGGGCCCCGATTGCTTTAACCGACTGTCCGAATATAGACACCGACAGCATACGGAGCATCGCCCTTCTAGCTCTTGCCTTCATTACAACAAAAGCCTCACGTCCAGTCAGTGCTTTATATTGGGTTCATCCCCAAGTTTCGCAACCATGTGCCAATGTTGTATGTTATCTTAAAATATGGATCTGTCTTCCCCTTTAACTTCCCGGTACCGGTAAAGTTTGACTCGACTGGTGCAAAATCTCGCTTTATTGACATACGAAGCGGTAAAGTGGTAGAATGGGGCGGGGAGGGTTTTCGGCGAAAACTTTCCCACAAGGTCCCTTTCGGAGTAGCACTGACCTAAACCGCACACACGTGCAGATAGAGAAGCAGGAGAGAGAGAGAGAGTGAGAGAGGAAGAGATGCTTTCACACTGCAGTTGCAGTGCAGTTTCTCGTATGTTTGGAGATATCATGTGTTTCAATTTCCATCCGGAATCGATCGGGATCTCCCATACAGTGTCGGCTGCTCGGCTGCAAGTTGACCGGAAATTGCCCATACGGGAGACGTTTTCGGAATGTTTGCGGCCCGGCAGCAATTGCAGTATGGGATGGGCCCTTCTTGTTCAGCTTTTTCTTTCGGTTCCTCCTGGTGCTGGTCAGCCTGGAATTGCAGCTGTCAGTACACACACACAGAAACAGTCGAACCTCCCAAAAGCTAGTTACTTAATCGAGCTGAGATCGTTGTCGGGAGGATCCCGGCAAGGGTATTCGTTTGATAGTTTTCTATTGCCGGCTAGCCTCAACTCGATGTCGATTTTCTGATTCTCACCCACCGAAACCGATACTGTGGAGAGAGTGGTTGATTGCATTGGCCCCTTTTTTTGTAGTTGTTTTGGGCTATGTATTGTGGGCAGTGGAACAAGGATGCAGGCTGCTTCTTGAGAGTAGTCAAGTTGATTCAGTGAGCTCAATCGAAACGTGAAGCATTCCTTTTCCGACCCAGGATGTACACAATGCTTCCGGGGTTTGGTTGTTATTGCAGCTACATTCGTAGTGTTGTGTTGTGTTGTGTTATTTTTTTGGCCGAATGTTCCTTGCCAACCCATTTCATCTGGCGTAATGAAATGGAAAACTTTAAACCAGAAGCCTCTTGATAGTTTCGAAAACCCGACTATCGGTAACTGTATCTGTCCCAGCCGAGGGAACTGTGTTCAAAAGGACTAACATTCGGAACATTCTCTCATTCCGGGTCCCGCCATCGGCGTCAACCGATAGTTTAGTTTTTAATCTTACCTTTTAAACTCATTCCGGGTGTACTGTGTAGGATGTAGCTTACCTGTTTTTTCGTACCACCCATAAGGACAAAAAAAAATAAAATTTCGTTCTAAATTTCGGCTTAATCGAAACATTCGCCATAAGAAGAGTTAAGGGTGTGTGTGTGTGTGCGTCCTTTACCGGTTTGCCGATATCGAACGGATGGGATCTTTTTAATTAAATTCACCGGATAACAAGAAACCTGGAGGACGCGACACGGGGGATGGTAGTTTTTGCACGAGTTCCCTTTTCGTCGGAAGACATTTTTGAGGGTTAAAAATGGATTATGCGAGAAATTAGTCACTGGGAGCGATGCGGAGGCACCCCGGTTGGGAAGAGTGGTGTTCAATTTGAATGGAATTAGGATAAAGTTTTTGGTCGGTGGTGATGGAGCGATGAGGACGATAAGGTAATATGTTGTAATGAGGAGGCAACTTTCACACTTCTACGGATTTTGTTCGGAAACGCCCTGATTCGTATTCGTTTGAAGTTGTAAGATAAACGATTTAACGAAAGCGAACCGAAAAACCGATGAATGGGTACAGATAAGGTTTAGACAGCTGCTTGGGAAATTATGAGGAATAAATATTTGCTACTTCTCGGGAAAATGTCAAGTGTGTGTACACAATTAGTGTCACTCTTCTTTCAGTGGAAGATCTATAGAGCGCCTAAATGTGGGCAATATGCTGTAAGATTTCTGGAGTACAGTCTCCGCAAGTTCATCGGACAGTACACTGCGACAACTTGTTATAGCCACACCTGCTGTTACTTATGAGAAATGTGGTTTTTATGTCTTCAATAAATGTTAATAACATGTTTTTTTTGAAAACGTCAATATGATTTTCATAAAATATAGTTTTTTTAAATATAAATGTCTGGTTTGGGTTCACCAGAGACGAGAATCCGAGTCCTCACTAACCGAAAATCCTACTAATCTGTTTTGAACACTTAGATTTATAGCCTAGACATACCTTTGATGCTGCAACATGTTATTAAAAATTCTAAAAATTACTTATGAAGGATTATTTTGATTCCTACTAAGAATTTTATTGTAAGTATTCAATCATTAGGGCCTATTATGATTTAAGTATGAAAATCTGACAAATTAAAGCTTCCTTTTGTTATACAGTTGTGTAGTTACAGCAGTTGAACTCATCGGATATATCTCGTATAATCGTTTGACGACTGACATACCATTTTGACAGTTGGTACGCTAAGCGCATCACAAATTTGCATAATTTTTCAAGAATAATGTGCTACAAATTTAAGAAATCCTGGAATTAGTTTATATAACAGTATCAAATTTAACCGTTTTATGGTTAATAGTTCATTAAAATCTTTTGTTTACTTTTCTAGTTTATTGGTGACAGAAGCAAAAAGCCTAAATAATCACAAAACATAACAAAAAAGTTACCAGTAAAAAGATTTTTGCGCTATAAAATAACACAGCCTTAGAGCTATAAATAATAGAATGTTTGTGAAATTCTACCTTTTTGTGTTAATGTGCGAATGTTGACTTTTGATGTATATTACATAGTAATTTCTACTCCTTCATCTCGTCTTCTAAGTTTTGAAGTGCTGGGCGACATTCTCGTTCTTATTTGCTCCAAACTTCCCTAATTCCCGTGAACAATATTCAATTTCTAGCTCAGCGTTCACAACACCAACTTGAGGTAGAGAAATATAGCTGCATTAAAAACGCAAATGATTTCTTCCCATTAAATATTTTATCAACCTTAAAGCTACCTTCAAGAAAGCAAAGTGGACGATCTCGTTACCATATTAAATAGCCTCCATCAAGCAGATAGGCACTTTCGCCCCCGTAAAAGCACGCTTAGAAACTCTTTAAGTGTGAATAAAAGTTACAACTCCGCTTGTTGACAACTGTCATTAACCGGTAGCCATTGAAAACTGTCATCCTGGAGTGGCTGCTGTACGATGGTGTGCCTACTACCAGGCGCGGTTTTGTCAACGTCAACACTCTAGCATCTCGTAATCTCTAGCCCGAGTTCCTTCGAGGTGAAGGCGGCCGGTGTTGCTAATCGGAGACATTTAATCACCAGCTTTCAAGAAACCTTGAGCAGCTGGATGAGTGCGGGTGTGGTCGAGCAACTGACTGAGTGGTATAAACAGTTCGAGTGACATAACCACATAACCACTCTGCGTCCATGCACGAGCGTTGTTAGGGTGCTAGCTTTGTCCGTCTTAATACGTCCGGTTGTGTAATTAAATTTTACCTTTAAACACACACACACACCTGGAAGTCTTGAGTGGACACTAATCCAGGGCAAGAAGATTATTCCGACGCTCGGAGTTGTTGATGAGTCCAGGGATCTTAGTCTATGTCCGGATTTAAGCTTTCGCCGTGCCCGGAAATGGTTAAGCAGGAAGCATCAAACCGCCACGCGCACGACCGACTGTGTGAACGACGTAGTCCTTCGGCTGTCACGAAGTATGTCCTCGCGGAGACGTAAAAAACAAAGCCAAAAAACCAGCTGACGGTGAGAGAAAATTTAAGTGTTCTTAAAAACCGTTTTGCATGTCAAGCGGCATTATGCTTGCCTGCAGGATTTCAGCTTCGTCGCACGTTTCCTGATGGCGGCTGGGAGCGCACACTTGCATGACTGCAGGTCACTAGGGCCGCACAGAAGCCGGAAAAAATGGAGACAGAGCAACATAACTTTATCCAAAGATGTGATATAACTGCTTCAAGATGGGCGAGCCGTGTTCACAGGGTGTCCTTGGGCAGGGAGTCACACGACTTTTGGTGTTCGAGGCACGTTCCGCTCGGAATCTTGTCGAGATTTCTGTATGCTCACCTTGGTCACCGCCGCCAGGCACGGACACACTCTGTCTAGCTGATTTCTTGTGTCTGCGTGTGTGTGTGCAAAACGTGGTGGTCCAGCAAATTATGTCCAAACGGGAAGTTCCCTACCCGAGCCCGGAAGGGACATGGTAAAACGGTGAAATTATGATGAAAATTGCAAAATTGATTTTGCTTCTTTTGCTTTGGTAGTACTCTTTAGGCTGGAAGTTCCAGCTACCGTCGAGACGTTGTATGAGGTACACCGCAAACGTTCGTTTTGGAAGTCTCGACAAATATTGGACTGCCGGCTGGAAAATGCCTCTTGGGTATCTAACGAAAGGCAAGGACATACAAGAAACTGTTGCTTCTAAACAGATTTAAGTGCTTGCTGTTGGTGAAATATGCTCAAAATCTTGTTGCGAAGAATTCCAATCATGTTTTAAAACGAAAACTTTAACTACTCTTGCGTTGTCGCCTACTTTTTGTGAAGGAATTAAGGCTCTCCTAACTAAACTAAACTGAACTAAGATAATAAATTGCGGCTTTTCGTGAAGCAAAGCTCTTCCATCGTTTGGGTCAATTAAACGATCCCAAACGGTGCCTTGGCAATGTTCCAAACTGAACAATATTATCAGAAACCTTAGTACAGGAGTTTTTAGTACAAACACCTGAAACATGTAGTTCTCCACTCCGAAGGTGCAAGCAGTTGAACATCACGTACAGTCGATGAATAAGCAAAAGGAATTCATAAAGCCGACAGGAAAAATTTAACCTTCATGCTTTGCTCGTTAACGCCCTCCGAGGCCTTCGTAACGGCAACGTCATTTTCGCCGAGTAACGCTCGATCGAGTGACATGGGTTGCTCCGGAACGAATTTGTGACGAGTTGGCGTATTTTTGTGTATTCCGTCCAGCGTCCACCCTCGGTATGGCGATCTTCGCCGAGAGGGTCTTTCTCGCCCATCAGCAACAAAAAAAAAGGTTTCAACCGCGCCACGTCACATCCGTGCATTGTGGAAGAGTTTGATATAAAAATACATTCCACATATCTTCTATCAAAGCCCGAGTCCGGGGAAGGCCCTACTCACATACAATTCCAACGTCATCTTTTGCCGGCTTGGCTTTCTATCTGTGCTTCACGCCCATGCATGTGGTCGACCAGAGTTTGGGGACGCTTTTGTGTGCTTCTCTACTCCGCTTTGTGCATTCTTTTGCAGCAGCCTATAGCGTCCATTTTATACGGTTGTCCCTCGCGTGGTGGCCCGTCAGTGGCTTTTATTATCTGCTCCAATCATCAACCTAAAACCCGTCCCTGCCTTGGAATATCTGTAGCAAAGGGGTGGATGTTTTTCTCCATTTTTCCTGGTGCTGCTGCTGCCGGTGACGTGTCTGTTGGCGTTCTTTGGCACACGATCTAAGTTGTAAGGTGCAGAGCGGGATGTCCGGGGACTACTAATAATAGTTTTCGTTCGCGGAAAACTCACCCTCTACCATCGCGTCACCACTACTACCCGGCAGTGGGCGTGAGATGGCAAGTTGATGAAATGGGGAAGCCCACCACCAGTTTATGATGTTTGCCAACGAATAATCGTCCCGGGGTTTTTGATGACATCTGTTGTACCCGGGGGTACTTTTGTTCTCGTTGGTTGTGTGTGTTTTTTATCGTCCTATATTCATCCCATACACAGAAGCGTTTGTGTGACATAGTTGTTCTTGTTTGAGGTTTTCGGTAACGTATCAACCGTTAAAGCGCTTTGGTGGCCTACAAGTTAAAGCGATAAAATGGTTTACGTTTGGGTACGCTATTGAGCGATTCCTAGCAAGTCATACATATTGCAAAAAATGGTGTTTAACAACATGTTATTACAGTTTGTAAATGAAACCATAACGTACCGTCCAGGCTTCGGGCTGGTTTGTTTTATTGATGGCTGGCTGGATCGTATCGCTTTCCATCGGCAAAGGATGTCAATTTTAATGGTTAACAATAGTACATGTGCACATTTTAGTTGAATAATTGAACAGAGTTATAGAACAGAGCATTGTATATTGTTGCCATTATTTTTTTTTTCAACAATTGTTAGCAATTTATCATAGGTTATTGGGATGTAATCAATTTAATAGTTCATAAAAATTGCATTAAATTATACGCTTCGGCTTTGATGTGAGTGGGCATAAATAAAAGAACATATTTGACTTCCAGTATGACCAGGCTCCTGTGATATAACTTTATAACACATTTTAAAAATATTTAAAATAATGATTAGTTTATTACATTTTGATACTACTATTCAATTTGTTTTTAAATTGATACGTTATTCAGTATGCTGAATAATTGAAATTCTGAAAAAAAATGTATGTGAAAAATTCTATAATTTTAGCTTAGAGTTTTACATTCTATGATGTAAATTTGCAAGTGAAATAAAAATGGTGTTTAACAACATGTTATTACAGTTTGTAAATGAAACCATAACGTACCGTCCAGGCTTCGGGCTGGTTTGTTTTATTGATGGCTGGCTGGATCGTATCGCTTTCCATCGGCAAAGGATGTCAATTTTAATGGTTAACAATAGTACATGTGCACATTTTAGTTGAATAATTGAACAGAGTTATAGAACAGAGCATTGTATATTGTTGCCATTATTTTTTTTTTCAACAATTGTTAGCAATTTATCATAGGTTATTGGGATGTAATCAATTTAATAGTTCATAAAAATTGCATTAAATTATACGCTTCGGCTTTGATGTGAGTGGGCATAAATAAAAGAACATATTTGACTTCCAGTATGACCAGGCTCCTGTGATATAACTTTATAACACATTTTAAAAATATTTAAAATAATGATTAGTTTATTACATTTTGATACTACTATTCAATTTGTTTTTAAATTGATACGTTATTCAGTATGCTGAATAATTGAAATTCTGAAAATAATGTACGTGAAAAATTGTATAATTTAGCTTAGAGTTTCACATTCTATGATGTGAATTTGCAAGTGAAATATAAAAAAAAATATGTTTACAGAGTTTATAAGTGAAGGGATTTGAAGAAAAATAGCGTCATTTATGTAAAAAAAAGTCTCTTCTTTAAATTATTGATGTTTCAATTTAATTATGATATATTGTGCCATTGAAATTTGAAATTGTGTATTGGAATTAAGGAAACGTATGAATAATTTTTTGAAACATGATTTTACTTAAAACAAATAAATTTAAAACATTTACATACATTCAGGCGTTAGACTTACATACAAAACGTTTACAAGATAGATTTAATGAGTGTGTTACTTTAAGCTGTTCAACATAAATCGTTTTAAAAAAGAATGCAACACATAACAAATTGCTCATCCACAATGTATGCAATCCGCACAACATTTTGCAAATATTTTACTTCATAATCAAATTGAATGCTATTTTTAACTTTATATTCATTACGTTCTCTGTGCTTGTGTGTCACTTTACACACGAGTGGGAAGCAATTTTGTCGGAGCTGATTCCCATTAGCACGAGACATACGTACGCTTGACACTGGCAGTGGCGTGCTATAATATGTAAAGTGACAGAAAACTTTGCACTTCCCATCCTACCGGGAACTATGTGCGAATGTGTGTGTGTGTGTGTGTGTGTGTGTGTTGGCAAGTGTGAATAATTTCACCACCAACACACAGATTGCAGTGGTGCAGGTAGGGCGAAGGACATTGATTTAAATTTAGTTCGAAACCCGTACCTGCGGGTTTGACCATCCCGATTGCTGCAATTGATATGCCACTATCACATCCGTTATTGGACCGCTTTTCCCTTTGCATTTCCTTGCCATCCTTCCAACAACTTCCGTCTCATCTTTAGCTCGATGTTGGACGAGCTATCTGCTAATGGTTGTCTTGTTCGATTTCATCATTCGCATCAGCATTTACCATTTTCTGCTCCAGGAATCGGTTCTCACTGTCTCGCTTCCGGGTGTACTGCTGAGTGTAAAATCTTGCACGCAGC
>KZ062914.1:66052-94978 GCA_002091835.1 Anopheles maculatus
CTTCCGTCTCATCTTTAGCTCGATGTTGGACGAGCTATCTGCTAATGGTTGTCTTGTTCGATTTCATCATTCGCATCAGCATTTACCATTTTCTGCTCCAGGAATCGCTTCTTGTCTCGCTTCCGGGTGTATAGCTGAGTGTAAAATCTTGCACGCAGCCGAAAGAATTCTTGTGAAACTTCACCACCACCTCTCACACACACTCACAAGACGATGGGGAAATCGAGTTGCAGTCCACAATTTTTATTCCTCGTTTGCAGCGACCCACTCAATGTCTACCTTACCCGAAACCGATCAAACTACATGCAAATGAAGTTGAGTTCGTGTCACCTACCGGACGAACTGCATCCCGGTCGGTCGCTTTACGGCGATGGTATACACACGTGCAGTACGCCACAGCAAACCGAATGTTTTATTCAGCCAGACAATGTGAAATTCATAATCCTTGCCCGCCGCAACTCGGCATCGAACCGATGGACGCATTCGGCAGTGATGGTTGTCTGGTACTACAAGACAGGTGCATAAAATGGAAACGAACCTGAACCCGGTGCCCCGGTGGTCGTTGAGTTCGTTGGCTGAATATTCATAAGGACAATTGCAGTTGCAATTGCAAGTAAGGAAAAAAAACATCCAGCCAGCCAAAGGAAGATTGCAGTTGCTGCCCGGTGCGATTGAGATTTTCTGGGACATGATTCAGAGCAAGGAGCTAAGCGGTATGGGCGAAGTGGGGTGTTGCTCGGTTGCAAGACAAATCCGATTTTATGTTGTCAGGTCAATTTTTGACCCCGAAATCATGGTGTTTTGTGGTCAACACCAAGGCACGGTTGGTGGTTTTTTGCTTTTATTTGGAAAGTTTGCCTAGAAACCATCCCATTAAGTGAAGTGAATTATCCACAACTGACTAGTTGGGCTTGAACACGAAATGCACGGTCGAGATTATGCATACACAAGTGTTCCTCTTGAAATATGCTATATTCTAAGCAATAATTTTAAGCATTTTTATTAATAAAATGTAATTGAAAATTTCTGGTAAATACCCTCAATATTATTGAGTGAAAGCGCCTCAAGTTATGCTTCTTGGCTTACGTACTGTCATTAATGAGCATTTCAAGTATAAAAATTAATCAAATGTATAATTAATTTTGCTAATTTGATGTTTTTAAATCATTCATTTGTTCTCACGATTTCAAAGACCTTTGGCCAAATTATAGAGAAAAAAAATCTTCTTAATACCTACTTCAACATTTGTTTCGTTTACATTCGCCTGAATGTATGCAAAACCACCATACAGAATACAACCGTTGCTATGATGCAGCCTGAGAAACACATTCGACAAAGCCTTACGTTTATAACGACTGATTGATCACTCACCACAATCCCTTTTACCCGGGTGTTGGTGGTTTCGTGGCACAATTTAAAAAGGCGGAAAATCAATTTCATGCACATTTCCTCAGGATAGACGATACCGGCGGCATTTGTAGCTGCCTCACCGCAAGAAACGCAAATTTCCCTGCAAGAAACACACACGCAGACAAAATTCAGTGGCAGTAAAAAAGGAATTGAGGTGTGAAATTGATGTATCCTGTAGGCGTTACATATCTTAACGCCGCCCGAAATTGCTTGCGGTAGATTTTGTCCATGCAAAATAGGGCGAAAGGAAAACCCGTAACAGCTCGTGAGGTGTTACCCACATTGAAAACCGGCGGTTAATCGCTTTTCACACGATATATTAGTTAATCATCCGCTTCACACCGAAAGCCGGGTAGTGGTGTGAAGATTTTTTTTTGACAATGTTAGCTTATTTTTCGCAATAATTTATCCCCTTTTTTCCCGCAAGGTCCCGTGACGAGCGACATGTTGAATTAATTTTTCACCCCTTTAGCTGGTTGATGATTTTTAGCGGTAATCAAATTTATGGTAATCGTGGATGCTATGGCGCCAATCAAGAAGTATTGGCTAAAAGAAGGGACACCATTTGGCTGCTTCTTTCTTTCCAATATTAAACGCGACACCGGAATCGAAAGACGACGGAAAGGATTTATGCATCGCTTTAAGAAATGAGGGAAATTATGTAAATCCCATCCCAGAAATGGGATTGATTCATCGAATTTGGATGATTATATTAGGCACAGCACATCGGCGCATCCCTTTTTTCGGTGCTGTTTTTTTCTCTCTCTCTCTTCCGGCCAACCAAGTGGAACGAGGCAATTTGTTGATTTTGCTGGGTTTCCGGGCTGCAAAGCGGCTGAAGCTAGCCGCCGGGAAACAAACGGTACAACGGTTTAATTATGCATAGCTAGAGCTTGCTAGGGGTGGGAGGAAGTTGTAACGGATTGACGACATGGCGGTTAAAAAGGGACATCGGCATCGTTTGATGGTTGGTTTGACGCGGATTGACAGCGCAAACGGCAAGATAAACAAGGTTCGCTGGTGCAAAATTCATCTCTCCGTCAGCGCCATTTTCCTTATCACGATAGCAAAGAAAAGCGAAAGAAAGTACGGTTGTGTTGATGTCGTAAAATTGAGACAGGCAAAAAGGGTTCGAGGGCCGAACCGCGTAATGGAGGAACTATTGTGTTTCGGTAGGCAAAAGTCAAACCCATAAATGAAGCTCTAAAAAGAGAGAAAGAGAGTGTGCACTGGTGCTAGAAAGGTCATGCGACTAACTTAGATTAGGTTGAAAGAAGAGTTAGTGATATTGCTTTTTTGTGAGTGTGTGGTCAATTTGTCTTATAATCTCTTAACTTACAATGATTTAGAATAGAAGTTAGAGATATAAAAAGAATTCGATTCAATTAATTAATCAATTAAGCATTATCTTAGGCAACAGAGATGTCTATAAAATTTACTTGGTTATAGTAATTTTCAATTTACGATTACAGTCGAAAAAATAAAAAGTACAATCATGTGCGAATTGCATACCTTTAGGCGGTTTCATTAATTTATCTCGCTGTTTCGTTTTTAACAGTTTGAATTAGTTAGTTTCCCTATTTTTATTTCCTATTTTATTTATTGCTTGTCACAAGTTTGTTAACCTAATAGATATGTGGTTTTCCCTGTTTCCGAAGAGTTCGAACGACACGTCTTATGGTCTTGCTGCAGTATCCTTTTTCTTCGAACACAAGACGACCAAAAACCAACGAAAGCCAACAAAAGGCAACCATTTGTGCAGTTGAAAGCGAAATGTTTATGACTTGTTCCTCAACGGTGGCCAGTAGTTTCGTCACCCCTGTCCATCTTAAAGCAATGCCGGTCGACTAGAAACGAACCATTTTTCCCAATTTCTTAACACGAGCACACGCCACTATCGCTCGTAAAGCTGTTTTTTTTACGGCGGATGGGAAAACTTTTACAGTTGTGCCTGGCCAAGGAAATAAAGTGTCGAAAGGCACCAGGATTCATTGCACTCATGCCGGTCGGGTATGGGAAAATGTTTCATACATCAGTGAGAGACCTCTTCGTATACTTTTGATTTTACTGAGCCCAAGAGCTAACATCTCAAACTCACTGTTTGAGTATCAAAATTCTTATGACGGTGTCTTAACCGCAGTCACGAAAGGATGCTTCTGGTTTCGTGCGCACACACATAAGCTAAAGCACTCATCCATTACCTTAGTGGCGCCATTAGACGCGGATAAAAACGGTGCGAAACCCCGAACGGGCGCGGATGAAAATTGGAAGAGAAATATCCTTAGCATGCGGCACACGCATCAGACGCGCGTGTGACACGCGCGTCAGTGTTCAGGACTGATCCGTCTAATAAATCATCGCTTCTCTGCTCGGCGATGGCAACGGTGCCGAAAATTCGGTAACTATGTTTAGCAAACAAATCAAATCATTCTGCATCGTTTGGTAGCAAGATATGATGGAAGTGACTGAGTATTTTTTCC
Source organism: Anopheles maculatus (assembly GCA_002091835.1). Lineage (NCBI taxonomy): Eukaryota > Metazoa > Arthropoda > Insecta > Diptera > Culicidae > Anopheles > Anopheles maculatus. The sequence continues at coordinate 69,943 of KZ062914.1, forward strand.
TCGCTCTCTCTCTCTCTCATCGTGGCGTTTGTTGACGTTAAATTGTAAATAAACAAACACACACTCAAACACATTTTCAAGCACCAATATAAAAGCGTATATTTACAGCTTTTCACGCACGATGCACTTTATCTCGTCGATCGGACAGGAAAATGTGTCATGTGAAAGCTTTAAAATTTATGGCGATTTAAAACAGTTTATGTACGGGTACGGTAAATGGTGCGCAGCACGTGCAATGGTTTATGTGCAGCAACATACGTCAGAAAGCGTCGTTCGATGTGTAATAAATCAGTTTTGGTTATTAAGCTAGTACCTCTACTGCTCTGTGTTTAATGGAAATATGAATGTTACAAATCGTGTAAATCTTTAAAAGAAAATCTAAACTGACATTTAATTATTCTTATCAGTTTGTTGGTAATGTCATCTACACAAAATAAAGGTAAACAAGAAGCTCTTGGTTTTGTTTGAATATCAGTAGCATAAAATATTTCAGTGCTGTTAATTTGTAGATAAATTCGCCTGAAAGTATTCAACCATATTACATTAAACGATTTAACGTCACTAAACTTGTAAAGGGCTATTCAATTTCCTTGACATATTCATTTGAGTAGGGCGAGATGAGACAGCGGCACCGGTCGTCGCACGGCAGGACCGGGGTTCAAGTCTCATCTGGGCCGTTTCCCAATAGTGAGGACTGACTATCCAACTATGCGTTAACAATAAGTCTAGTAAGCCAAAAATGGCAGACATGACCTTAAGAGGTCGTTAGGCCAAGAAAAAAGAAGATTCATTTGAGTCAAAACGTCCTCTAACAAAAAAATACAGTTCATTAATTCAGTTAATGACAACATCTTTTACTGTTATAATTATCAACAAAAGTTCATCTCGGCAATATTGAGGTTTCAAGTAAACCGATTGAGGTTGCTGGAATTGAGATATGTTATGTATGTAAAAAAAGAAATAGTTTTATCGTAAGAAAATTATTAAAGATCTGCTTCATAATTAAAAAAAAAAGTTCAATAAAATATGTATAAATCTTTATTAGAAAATATATTAAAACAACCATTACTCCATATTTTGGTTGGGGTAGTGAGCTCCTAAGCTATTTGGAAGGCTCGGGATCAAACTAGTAATGGCGCTAGTCGCCTCATCCAGATCGTATCACCCTAGGTAGGACTAATTTACTATCTAGTGACGATTTGGCTAATTTTATATACAACAAAAATATAATAAAGGACAAAAATCAAGAGATCTTGGTGTACCATTACTAATTTTCTCACCTCAGTTTACATGTAACTGGATAGCCAGCATTTATTGATGTAGTGCTGCATACATTCAGGCGTTTAGAAATATAATTTTAATTTATTTAATTAAAAATTAAATATTTTAGTGGAAATTTGCTAAAACGAACTCTATATTCCTCGCAACGCAACTTATTTAGAAATGATTTAAAAAGCTTTTCAGTAAGGAAATACCCACATCTTGAAGGAACCGAAAATCATTCGAATGAAAAGACAAAGTTTCAACAAATAATGGTCACCAGCTGGCAACTTATAGAATTCTTATGCACTACCAGCCGTTGGTCCCTCCAAATCCAAAAACACACCTTTAAAAAAAGCTGTATCTTCCAACACGTGGCAGCCTGACAGAAGCAAATTATCATCCTACCATTTTCATTTGGTGAACCAATGACGAAAGGAAATGTGGTGGAAAAGTCGAAGTGAAAAGAGAAAAAAAAAAGTTTCCATTTTCCATTTTTGTCTCCTCACCAAAAAAGAACCTGCAACAGACGGTACAGATGTACACAAAATCGAACGAGGACCAAAACAAAAACCAGGATACACACATACCCATACATTCTCATCCGATGACAGACGGGTCCAGTTTTAACCGTTCCCAGGACAGGCACACAAATTTAAATGTCGAACGGTGGATATTGCGAATTTGGAAAGTTTTTTCTCTCCCCCCCCAAACCCTCGACATTTCGGGCCGACTCTTTGGAGGCTGTCAAGGGCACACGGTGTTGCTCTATCATCATCTGGAGCGATTCGGCGAATTCACCAGCAAAGCATATCCGTCACCGTCATCGGGTATGAGTAGAAAGAGCGAAAAACAGACTGAGAGCGCGTTATTAAAATTCAATACAATTTTCCACTTTTCATCAACTGATGTAGGTGAGAGAGAGAGAGACGCTTTCAGTAGGAGGATGTGGTGAGATGGTTCGGAAATCGAACGACCGTCTGAGTGTCACGTACCGATAATCGTGCAGTGGTATAACAGGTAGAGCTGAAGGGAATTTGAAGCAACCGAAACGGGACGGGCGTATTCAGCTTCAAGGCTTTTCTTACCGAATACACACACACACACACACAGTTTGTCAACTTATTTACAACTCCCCAAGCGACGGCGCGACCGAAGAACATTCAACTGATGAACGATTCACGCGTGATAGAAACGTGATATATGTGGTAACACACTCAGCAGTCTGCGTTGCTTCTTATGGGGGTTGCTTCGTCAATGGAGGCAGGCATACCAATGGTGTTACGTTATCGAACAGAATGCTCCATGTGGTTGGAGAAATGTCCCACACCCATGCACACACACACACGCACATTTCATCCCCAACGGCGATTGAGCCCAATTCAAGTGGCAATAGGAAGTGAAAGCAGCCCAGGGTTCATCAAATATTCCATTCGATTTCTTTCGCTTTCGTCGCCTCGGGAATGCGTACGGGTCGTCTCCGTGTTTCCGAAAATTGGAGCACCTGAAACATCGGTTGAAGTATGGCTCCAGACACACACACACACGCGCCTGTGTGACTCGAGGGAACTTTGTTCCAATTTCGCTAACGAGTGAGATCGATTCGAGGCAGGATGGCAGGTTGGAGCACACTTTCCCGATCCGATCCGATATTGGAAGTTCGCCACAGTTCGCTGTATAATCTAACCGAACGAACCTTACCTGTGGGTGAGTACTGTAGCAGGAAAACTTTATTGCCCTATCGGGGAAAGACACCACTCGTCATATTCCACATGGTGATTTGTCCACCTCATAGTATCCCTCGACAGACATCTTCCTTAGCACCGGCCCCATAATAGTCACAGGGAAGCCAATCGATTGAATTTCATCCCGCTTCTACTGCCCGCACTAGGAAAAGTCCCCATTTTCTACCATCTGGAACAGTACGAGAAACGGCCTACGTTATCCCATTATTATGGCAAGTTTATCTGTTGCCTAGGAGGTGCGTTAGCATCTCGTTAGACGTTCAGGATGGGAAGGAAACTAGCAAACAGGGGAAGAAAGGCCACATAAACATCCTAAACCGATGGGGTGTGTGTGTATAGGGTTTTTTTTTCGGCTGCAAGAAACAGGACTCGGGGATAATGATTATCAAATTAGTAGGTGACAGGTAGGACATTTTTCTTGGCAAATCATATCCTTCCTTCCGTTTTTGGCTGTGCGGGAGTGTTTGCGTTGCGCGGGATTGGATCTCACGGGCAGTGAGGGTGCTTTTGGCTGCTCGTAAACTTTCCCAACATTGTACCATAATCAGCGAAGCAAAAATAGGGAAGCCGGAGGTATTGTTTTTGTTTTGTGCATTATTGGAAACAACAACAACCAAAGCAGTGTAGTAGTTGTGTGTGCTCATTTTATCGGCTCGTGTGGTGTGTTTATTATGGGGCATTCGCTGAGATTTCGTTAACAGCGTGTGTGGTAGATGGTTATTGTTATTGATTTGCTTCCATGATCTCCCTTAGCATTTTGTACTAGTTTTTGGGGTAAACCGGTTGTTGAGCGTTTCTTCGATATCTGTTTTTCATCTTACAATCTTGTTCGTTTGTTCTGTTTGGTTTTAATGGTTGTTTGTCAAACATGTATGAAGAATCTATTAGACAGATCGAAGTAGATATAATGCACAATTCATTGTCACTAACTAATTGTGTTGTAAAAACGTGCCGATGCACCGCGTGGAACTGACGTTAGGATTTGTTTACAAATAGTACGGTTCCAGAATCGACATATAAGAAGACAAACAAACATATCGATCGACGCGATCGTATATAAACCTTAACTGCTCGATATTAGATCGAGCAGTTGATATCTAGAGCGATTAGGAGATTAGGGCAACGACCCACCAAGCAGGAAAAAACGGCCATCGCGCGAAAACAGCAGTTGCGAACAAAAAGCGAGAGGAGCACTGCGTTCTTTTAAAACCGCCCGAACTTAATTCGAACTTAAATTGAAACCGTTACTAGAATAAAGTCAAGTTTTAAGAAGCAGAATTATTCTCGCCGCGACTCTCTGTTGCATTTGCAACAAATTGAGTTCTCTCAATTATTTAATATATTATAAATTGATCCATTACGATTGAGTTCTACCAGCATTAAAACGAATAATTTAATATAACATTACACAATAAACATCGCCTTAAAGTTTGCAATCTGCTAACAAGAGTGACGCTGTATAAAGTGATTCACTTGATATCACATAAACTATTTTAAAATCAACCTTTTAAATCACTTAAACTGACGTTTTAGTTCGAACCTCCTTTCAGATGTCAAATTAGTGCCTTTAAAAATAAAATGTTTCTCTATTTTTCTCTCTATCATTCTTCTTCTTCTTCTCTGGCACTACAACCTCGGTAGGTCTTGGCCTGCTAGCAATTGCTAGCTTTCTGTGATTTATTTATACCCGTAGCTGGATAGTCAGTCCTGCGTACGGGGAGGCGGTCCGCCGGGATTCGAACCCCGGTCCTGCCGTGTGAAGACCGGCGCCGCTATCGGATACACCACCGGGCCGCCCCAATTACTTGGATAATTTATTGAACTGCTTATTTATTTCCAAGAAGGAAATACATTTGAATCATATTATGGGAAAAAGCTGAGTAGCAATCAGCGAATACGCCTATTAGTATGCAATTTAAATGAAACGGATACGGACATTTTAAAAATTGTTCAGCATTGTTTCTCTTTTAATTTTAATCCGTTGTTGGTTGTTTATTATCTTATTTCCTAGGATAGACCTAGAAGGTTCTTATACTACAATCATTTCTTCAACTTCGCCAATCCCACAGTTGATAAAGTTTGCAGCAGCATCTAACACAGCCTTAACAGCAATGAAGAATGGTTTATGCTTCTTTTTGAAAGTTGAACACTTTAAAGTAAAACACATCCCCTTTATCATTTAAACCCTCGTTTTATTTTTTACGACCGCACCAGTTTCATCAAAATGCGCAATTCCACCGGTCCATCCGGTTGGAGTTTTGACCAGTTCCGTTTCTTGGTCAGTCTTGTCTTCCCTTTTTTTTTCTTTGGGCATTTCATATCCCAACGTCTTTTAAAGAATTCCGATTGAATCCACCGATGTCCGTCCGCATAGAAACACATCACGACACGTACAGCACGTAACGTCCCCGTCTTGAGAAGTCGTCAGTCGCACAAGTAAATCGTGAGCTCAATCATGAACCCAAGCAAGGATCCATTGCAAAAAAAACCCTCAGAACACAGAGGAATCGAAGCAATTTTGCTGCGTTTTTATTATTCATTCAGACGGTACGTCGTTCCAGCAAGGAAAGCAAAAAGAAGAAACACAACCAGAATATATGGAAAATCAAGGAACTGGGAAAGAACCAATGGCAGATAAAATTGGCCGTACGGCCATGGACAGCGATGAAAGCAGCAAAAAAAAAACTCGCCTAGAAATTGATCGTAGCAGCATTATTGTCCCTTCTTGCAAAGATATTTCACCGCCGCCCGAGTGATTCGGGCAGCAATTTGCATGAGGAGCCGTTTCCTGGCCATAAATCATCGCCTTTTGGCTAGGCCCGTCCACAGTGTCCTGCGGAGCGTCTGGATACTTGAAGAGCAAAACGCAACGTGCTGGCAGGACAACAACAATAAAGCAGGCGAAAGAAACCATTTCCTAGCGTACGTAACCCTTTCCCGGTTACGATGTTTATCGTACTTGAAATCCACGTTTTTCCTTCGCACATACTTACGGACCACGGAAAAGCTTCTTTTGCTTCCGTGAATTTCCAAGCGAAATTTATACCCTTTTTAGGATTCCCGAACAATGCCCGGCCCGGTTTCGACTAAAAAAAACCCAACGGCAGCTAAAGTGAAAGGTACTTTCCCCCAAACTTTTCCCCTGGACGCTCCATCGACGTCAAATTGCGTTTGATGGCACACTAAAACACTCCAGTCGCGTCAGGAACGCTCACTCCTGGAGGAAAGCACAACGAAAAGGGTCACCAGAAAGTAAAAGGTTCTTTGTGGCGCATTTTATGCCTCGTCCGGGTGGTGTTGTGGAAGTGATCCAGCTTAAAGCGATGACGTTCCCACATAGACACACACACACACACACTTTCCCGGAAGGGATGCAATTTTGTGGCAAATAATGACCACCAAGATCGTTCGCGGAAGTATTGGGGCCAATCCTTTCGAAAACGCGCGCCACGCCAAAGATGACGGCACGGGTGGTTTTCGGGGTTTGTTTTATTGGGTGTATCGTATCGAAAAGTGGGTTTTCTTTTCGCAACAGCAACTCCACCGCTTTACGACCATTGGTCCCAGACCAACGTCACTTTATCGTTTGATGAAATGTAACGAAATGAGTCAATTTGGTTGCACTTTACGCTGGTTCTGTTATTATGCTGGGATTATGCGTCATATTCAATGGCGGCGTATAGTGTGGATCCCCTTCGGATGGACTCCCGGGGTCGTGGTGGTGATGGTGAATTTATGGCGAGGGCAAATATGGACGTAAGTATTGTGCGGGAATAAAAGTGAATGTTGAAAGTGGCCAGTGCTGGTTGGGTCATAATTCTGTTCAGTTGCGCACTTAGCCGAATGGCGCAACGATTTGCGGATTGATGAAGCCTTAATATGCGCTGTTTTATTGTTGCTTAAGGATTTATGCAATGGAATAGCGCTAAAATTGTCTAGGTAAATGGATAGAAGAAAGAGAAATTCATGTAGAAAGATGTTATTATTCGTTAAGCATGGAAATTGCATACATGTAGGCGCTTAAATCAAACAAAATCTCGCGTATATATATTTTAGACTAAAATTTGTTGCAAAACATGCAATTCACTTAGTAAAACATGTTTAATACTCTTTTTAAACGGTTGCTTAGCCATGAAACAGTAGATAGGGCAGCTTAATTCTAAAGAACTATGCATGAATTCAATCGTTGTTTGGTTTATGCTGCTGCTTCTTTTTAGTTATCATTTCATCATTGTATTGTTATTCGGACAAACATATTTAAACATACATACCTTACTATGTTCAACTTTAAACCCTTGTCTATTTATTAAACAGTTGAAGTATAAAATAAAGTTAAAGTTTATTTAGAACGTCTCAAACTGCATTTCAAAAGGAAAAAGTTTTATATTGTTTGGAAGACATTTTCTTCTACAACTTGTGTCCTGTTTTATAGATGAATTAATCGAAATTTTAAATAAACGTTTAAGAAACTACTGATTTTTGATGAAATAGTGTATCCATTTGAAAGTTCCCTTGAACTAGAAATCAAAATTAGGGAATTAAAATTCAAATGACATTGCTACAGATGATTATTTCTTATTTCTAACAAGTGGTTTTGTACAATAAGTAACTGTGAAGAATTCATTATTGGTAGAAAAATAATGTCACCAACCATTTCAACTTCCATAAAGATTTAATCAGATATTTATGTGTAAAGGAAGAACGGAAATGTCTTGTCTTGCGTATAGCAGCTATTAATGTTTTACTCAATCAACATATGGCAGATGTAATAATATTAATCAATCAACAATGAATAAATATGAATACACATTTACATGATATTAAACGCTCCTGGAACAATGCAATCGAAGCTTTAATTATTTACATTCATCCCACTGAGCGCGAGGTTCATAGAATCATTTTATTTAAAACGCCTGCACGAACATCCATTTTTAAATAGAACATTCGCTCACCATACGTCTGCGATGGATGTAAACGATGATCGTTCTTTGGAAAATAAAATTAATTTAAAGCACATCATACCCATCCCACAGCCGATGGATATGGGCCTATCATACACACCACAGAAAAACCCCGTGCCTTGACTTCTGTATGCGCGTGAATATTCTCCACGAGGACAAACATTCGCATCCTATAAATTTAAAGCCGACGCACAGACAGGGTTGCGCCACGATGTCACCATCGAAGGCACCTTCGAGAGGTTTTCCTTGGTGACATCTAACAAATGGTGGTACTTCTTGTGAAAGAGGTTAACTGGTCTGTCACTCTCTCACTCTGTCTCGCATTGTCAAGCACACAAAAGGCATCATCCCTCGAGCAGTGCCCTCGAGAACGGTTTGAGCTACGCGACAAAATAGGTCAGACGACGGGAGAATATAGTCGCAATAGCTGCATTGTTAACGCCCGGCGTGGTATATCAGCAAATAAGAACGTACCCTAGCTGTTGCCAAAGCACCAAAGATCAAACTTCCGACAGGATGGTGCCCTCCGTACACGTTTCCCTCATTAAAGCTATCTCCCCTTTATGTGTGCGCACAGTGTTCGTTCCTCATCATCATGACGCATTCATCATATGTTGCCCAAGGCAAACGTAACCTTCAAAATGTTCTATTTGCGCTAGTTGAAGAATTCCTACATCCCATCCCATCCCGACTGGCGCTCCGAGGCGTGGCGAAGGTTGACGCATGAGAAATTATTATAATTCCAGCTCCAAACCGCCGACTATCCTGCCGACTTCGGTCACGGTACCGCCCGGAACGGTTGCCCGTAACCAGCTCAACCGTTTAGCTTTAATGTGGTATTTCGTGTGTACATGGCGTGCTTAATGTATTCCAAAAATTTGCAAATACAGGAGACCTTAATTTCTGTCCGTACCGACGTTGCTTGTTTTGTTCAACTGTTTCAATGTTCTACCCTTTTCCTTTATTGGGTGATGGAGGAGAAGGAGAGGGAAGGAGGGGAGGTACTAGAACAACAAAACATGGCGTACTTTGTAATGAGTGCGTTTCCTGTAAAGGAAGGTTTTTGTTTTGTTTTGTTAGATTCTTTGAGGTTCGGGTGTACTTGCAGGTTGTTCCGGAACCGTTGGATCGGAGTAGTACACCCGAAAAATAGTACAATCGAATAAAAAAGCAATCTACGGGGCCAAGTTATTGTGCCCGGGGAACAAATTTTACGACGTCAGTTATTTTGTTCGGAAATGTTTATGACTCGTTTCGGCATTTTCTTCCTGGCGCCAAACAGTGGAACGAGTCAACGCGGCGAGTCAAACAAATCGTTCCAGACGGAACTTCCGGTACGAAAACCTAGGCAAACCGAGGGGTCAGAATTGATTGCTTCCATTCACCCGACTTCGTTCGGGGTTGAAACGATGTTGTCCCATTGAAGCCGTCAGGACTAATTTCAAGTACGTCAACATCAACAACAACAAAGACGTTCGTACCTGGCTGTTAGGGCTACGGGGGGTACGCAACACATCTCCAATATCGAGCTAATTTCCCTTCGGAGTACTGCCACCGTACGCTTCAATACACTTTTCAATCGTACGAAAGTTTTCCAACCTCAGCTCAGTTTTCCCACCTACCGAATTTCGAAATTGAAATGGAAAGTTGTACAGCGTTGCGTTTTCCTGAAAAACCCGAGAAACCCCTAACTTGCTGCACCGTTTGGTTGAGGTGTGCGAAGAACATAACCCGACGCCTGGAACATACCGATGGTGGTCCCGCTTCATTGGAAGCTAGAAGCCGGTAGCAGTCAATTAATTCCGTATAATTAGTGGAATCGAATTCGCAAACGGATGGTTAATTAAAGAGAATTAAATTATCTTCCAGTTTGGTGATGATGCTGCCGGTTGCAAAAACCGAGATCCTCCGGAGCCAAAGTTTCCTGCAAGTTAGCTTCGTTTTTGTGGTCCGTAAGTGTGCGAGTGTGCAACGGAAGATCGACCGTTGTCTTCCCTTTTAGTTTGGCTGGTTTATCACTTCTTCGTTTGTACATCCACCCCATTTGCTTACAGCCCGTTCGGCAATCGAATATACTGATGGCAGAATTGTGGTTTTTGCTACAGAACATACACACACACCCCCAATTTCTCGGTGGAGAATTGGAAACAGATAGGAGAAAGAGAGAGAGAGAATCCAGAGTGTAGAAGGGCGAAAACCAGCATCTCTGGAGTGAAACATCTGCCACTGCTGAGTGTGGCCACCCAAACTCCAGACGGACGGTTCTGATCGAGCATCTGTCTCTGGTTTCGCTGTCTACCGTGAACTTGTAATACGACCGGAAATGACACTAAGAGCGGTGGAGGTACTAACCACGAAGCAGAAGGCGCACATTCGGGATAAAACTGGTAAATAGTTTTTGCTACTCGATAGGATTTTTTGTTACAACTCGCACCGTGTACTACGCTCGGTGAGCAAACTGTGTAAATGGAGATACGTTTTCAAGGTGTAACAAAAGTTTGGAAGCTAACGCGACGGTGGTGTCAGCTTTGCTAGAAGTTTTACACGGTGGATGGAAAATTTTGGAGATTTCTTGTCACGAAAACTAGTAAATTCATTAATATAAAAAGAAACAATACACTATATCATGGAGATATTCTAAATTTGATCGAAAATTGTACCTAGCATCGTATTGAAGCTCTGGAGACAGGTAAAAGCTCAATGATGGATAAGTCCTTATGTAGGGTTAAAGATGCGTTTCGTTGAACTGACAACTATGTATGTGCTAAATTTGCGGGCTTGACAGTTACAATAATTTTTATGTTTCGAGTTATTCTTAAAGAACGTGTTGTCTGAGAATAATTTCGTGAACGTAATATGTGTTAATCGAAACACCTCTAGCAGAAGGGTGGATGTTTGGGACCTCTAATACATTGAATCCGAGATAGAAACCAAGCAGATACATCGCGTGATATTTTTTCGTTTTGTATATGGAGTTCGAGTATGGAGTTCGAGGCTGATAGTTCTGCGGGTCACACAATTCACTTATAGGATTTTATTATTCATTGGGTACGGTCTGGCCGTAATACTTGCTTATAGGATAGGATACGAATATACAGGATAGATTAACATATAAAGATCCCCAAGCATTTGCTTCTTGCTCTTGCTGTCATTGAACAGAATTTATTGTCAAATATTGCGAACATGATTGCTAGTTGCATTTTAATATTGTTCTTAAACCGCTAGCAACAGTTCAACATCCGTAATTCATTAGAGGAAAAGATTCATGTTGATTTTGAAAGGATGAGACAAATAGACTAAATAACACAGAGGTAGAGATTTAAAGAGGTAAAAAATTAAAAACGCAATAAATGGTACAAAAAAGTAATGCAGGAAAAGGGAAACTTTTTGATGGAAGGAATTTTTCAAGAATTTAACGTTAGTTTCGATAAATTAATGTAACAAAAGAGAACAGAAAAGAGATAAAAAACAATATTGCAAATAAAAATAATTTTGATGAGCTATCTACACACCGTACCTGAAATATAGAGACAAACAAAACTCTCAAATTATTTTGTTCCTAAATTTTACTTATGAACAACAAAAATCTTTCCCCAAGAACAACCAACGATGGAAGGATGGAGGAAAAACTAACGCGTTTCAATGCACAGGAATGTTCCAATTTCTACCCGCTAATAGTACACCCGCCGTGAACCGAGAACATGCGCCACCCGCACACCTGTGGATACTTGACGCCATCCTGAAGGATTGTTCACTTGCTCACTTCGCTTCTTTTGTTTTCCCGGTAGATTGACTTCTGCTGCTGGTTTCTGTTTTCTTCTCATACTTCGCTTCAAATGGTAGATACCCTGTCCTTCAGGTTTCGTTTTTTGCTTCTCTTTTCCATGGTTTGTGGTTACGGTGTACGTACTAGTTTCTTGCCTTTAGCAGCGACATCTCCTGCTCGTGTGCCATGAACATGTTCCACGAATGCGTGTGCGTGGTGGATTGTTTCCGGTGGTTTTTTTTTTGTGCCCGCCACATGTACGTACAAGTTGGTCGGGTGTAATATTGAAATTTTTCACCTCCAGAAGAGCTTTCCACAACCGGTGGGAATAAGTGCACACCTGCGAACATGGCGCTAGAGAACCTTCACAAACGGTGCTTGTCTTTGGGGTGTCGTGTTTCCTTTTTTTTTTTGTGTGTGTGTGCGCATTAAGCTCGGGATGGTTTGCCGGGATGGGACGTTGTGTGAAAATAGCAACAGTGGCAGTTTCTACTCCTTACGACGATCCATAGTGACAAGATATAGGCCTCCAGCTATACAAAGCCGTGTACACTGACAGCTACTGAGCGTGGAGCAATGTCACCCAGCTGGGGCAAGTAACTGCGGTTGACAATTGTGTCTTACCCACACACACACATGCTCAGACACCCACAAAACTTGGATGATGTTTTCAGGTGGGAAAACTCACACGTGTGTCTGCCATTTTTCTGCCATGAGCTCCTTTCCCTCTTCTTACCCTACAACTGACTTAATCTTAGGCTCAGGAGATGACTCGTGAAATGGATAGGCTTGAAAAGGAAAACGCAAAGGACAGCTAAAGACAGTCTCTCACTCTCTCTGGGATGGCTGGGAAATGTCTTCATTCCAAGCTCCCCAAATGGTACTACAAAACAATTGTCTAGAATTGTCACTTCATTGAGTCGTGTTATCGTGTTGCCCGGTTGCTGTGTGTATGTTAGATAGGCACACGCCCGTTTTTACGCCGACAGCGTTGCTCATGCGGGAAATTCCAGCATCTTACCCAGCTTAACGATTCGACCAGGACCAATTATATGGATATTTTCTTCTTCGAAAATTCCCCAAGCTTATCTACCAAAAACTTTCGCTCCTTAAAGAAACAGTTTTATGCAAAACTAACCACCAACAAAACGTTCGCTTCCCAAAAAACGTAGCTCTAAATCTCTGAGGAACGTTTTTCGTTCGTACGCTCCCCCAATAAGATCGATATTAAAGTCTAGCGTTTGCCTTCTGTCCGACGCTTCCTTTTGCTGTACCACCCAGCAGGATTTAGGTTTCCCGTGATGCCCGTGTTTTTTTTAAAGGTTAAATAATTTATTACACAACAGCTGCCGAAACCTTTCCGAAGAAACCGGCTCACATGCATTCAACCCACGAGACAGGAAATTACCTTTTTTTTCGTCGGAAAACCCAAAATCGATTGTGAAGGACGTTCGAATTGGGCTGTTTTCTTGCCGGTTGTTGCGTGCCAGCTTTGTATAGTCCCACTAGCCCCATGAGGATCTCGAACGCTGCCTCTTTCTCACCCCACATCCAGATGCCAGATAGTGTGCTACACTCGGATGAGAAACTTCCACATCCGGGTCGACTGACGAGGGCTGAATTTAAATTGACACCTGCCGGTTATGGTTTACCCTTAGCAGGCCGGTTCCAACCCGGGGAAAGTGTCTCGGGGGAATTAGGAGCGGATACGGCGTTGGTTTTTCTTTCTTTCTCACCGACCGAAGCACCGATGTACGATAACCGGGTTTCTGTGTTGTTTCTTCAAGAATTCCAAGGACCCGTACCCGTGCAAACATAGTAGCAAAACCTCATTGCCAAATAATGCGCAGCAAACAGATTCGATTTGTGTCATTTTTTAATACGGGGCGTAACACAAGCTTACCCCTTACCCTTTTTGTTGATAATCCTGAGGTTTTGCTTGCCTATCCCACTGTCAAGCGGTTTAAGGGTCAGCGTCAAACACTATCCAGAGCCCGGAAAAGGAAAAGAAACCAACCCAAAAGAAGCCGCTCCACTCAGAAGGGATGTTTTATATCAACTTTTGTGTGTGCGTTATGGTGCTGCTGTTACTTAAACCCCTCACCGGAAAAAAGGCCAACTTCGACCACCAAAAAACCATTAAACAATGGTGTTCTTCTTGTGTGTTTACACAACAGTAGCTTCTTGCCCTTTTCTTGCTCATTCGAATCGTTTCCAGTTTTTTTGTTGTGCGAAACGGTCTATTTTATTACACCAACGCAGCGTGATGGTGTATCTGCTTTGTAGCAAGTAGCAGCAAGAACGAAACTTTGTAACACACAGAAGAAAAAAATCCTGAATCTCCAATAGCAAAAACCTATCAAACATCGGTAGGATGCTTATTTATTATTTGCTTATTTGCAAAACATTCCATCTGAGAAACGCCACCGGCACGAACATGCTCCAAAAGAGCCATTGAGCCAACGTTTTCTCGGTGCATGCGTGTGTGTGTGTGTGTTGGCTTGGTGATTGTATAGGTAAAATGTTATCATTGCTTGATATTGCATGCATCTTTTTTTTGGTGCTCTATTTTTCCTAACCCAACCACCTAACGCCAACCACCACAATCGCCTTCGTTCTATCATCCCCGGAAGCAGTTTGACATGGCATCCGGATCCCCTGTCGACCTTTTGCCATCTTCGCGGATTATTATCATTTCCTACACCACATGGCCACCCTTCCGTTTACGAGCAAATACACACACACACATGGTTGATGCTGCGAGAACATCCGGTTGGTACCGAAAATAATCAAAACGCGAAAAGTACGCCAAACCAGTCGAAATCGTGCACCGAAAGGTAAATAAAGCTCAAGCGCTCGTTCGTTCGATTTCGATTTTGGAGTGCGCGCGTACAGCATCACATTCGGGAATCGGACGAAAATCTTCTACTTCAACAAAACACGAAGAAAATACCGGTTTGTGTGACGCAGAAGCTCTTACAATACGCCCCAAAAGACAACTTCACGCTAGTCGTTCCCTACCTGCATATCAGCGAGTCAAGCACTGAACTCCCAACAATCACCTCCAACCCCAGAAAGAGAGTGAAAGAGTGAGAGAGAGAGAGAGCAAAACAACCCCATGACAATAACGAATTTCGGAAGATTCATCTTCCATCCCCGAGTCGGTTTCTTCTTCACCGGGAACCCATTTTTTATACCATCTCCATCGCTAAGGATTCCGGATCATCCAGCTAATATTTGCCATCTCGTGCTCAATATGTTCGTATTGCCTACGCACTCGCTCCCCTTGATGCTAGGTTTAGTGTATCACTTCCATTTTTATTTTTGCTCTCACACACACACACACACACACACACACACGGGAAGGATCGTTTGAATCGTTGTTGGCGGGTGTGTTCAAATCAAATCGCTATTGAATTTTTCGAAAGGCTTTACCGGAAAGCTGAGCGGCACATGATACACACACACACACAGCCACCCACACGGGCGCTGGGCATGGTACAGACACATGACGTGGCTTCTTTAAATCAGTTTCGGGTGAAAGTTGGTAAAGAATATGGGTAACTGATACTACGAGAGTTGGATTCGTTCGAAGAGGTGTTTTTCATACCATGTATTGTTTTTTATTCTTGCAGTTATCACTGGTTTAATCATTTGCAAGATAATAAAAATGTAATCAATTTAAGAAAAGGATTCTTACGACATTATACAATGTTTGAATTCTTGATATTTTAGATTTTTATACGCTTTATCCTATGATATGTTAAGCTGGTTGCATACTTTAAGGTGAAAAATGAGAATTGCATGAGTGCAAAAACGAGTGCATTTTTCTTACAATATTTCTAATAAAGCATTTAGTATAATACTTAACGTAAGTCATATACAGACAGTGAGACAGTTGGAAAGTGGGGTTAACTTTGCTTTATTTCTTACATTTCATTTTGCTATCGCTCGGGTGATCGTTTAAATGATAAGATGGTGCTATAAACGTGTGGCGACAGGAATGGGATATTAAATCAAAGTTTTCTATGTTTATTTATTGATTTTACAAATAAATGGATTCCATTTCAATAAATAAAAAGTTTAATTTTAAAAGCTTATATCAAAGATAACAATATATAAAAAAAATTAAGCATTTTACAGGATTTCAAACTACTTATAATACGAAAAATAATGAAGAAAAAATACAAAAAACAACTAAAATAATGTTTTTTAAAAAAATTCTCAGTTTTTTATCGAGTTACTAATGGTTAAATTATTGAACTTGTGTACTAATTTAAAATTTAAAGTTCTATTTATGATTATTTACCACTCATTCGAAACCTTTGTCAGATATCTGCATCAATGTTGATTTATATTCAAATTTTTGAACAGATATTAAGTTGAATCAAAGGCTGTAGACAAACCTTTTCTTTTATTTTCACACCTTCTTTGCAAAACTAGAAGAAAACCCTTTAATAACCAATAAACAACAATTTATTTTTTTAACAAAGGCGAAGATTATTATTAAACAAGAAACATTAATTGGAATATGAAATTTTACTCAACTTTTCGTAAAAAAAATTGAACAAAAATTAAGTTAACATCAGAAGCACACAATGACTAAAAAAGCTGTATACTGAAGAGCTTTGAGGCACAAAATTGGTAATTTAAATTCACATTTCCTAGAAAAACCTGTACTGTTGCATGCTAAAAGACTCTCGCTATCGTTCCACCCTAGAATGAGAACAAGAGGAAAAGAATTCTGTCACCATGCCATGCCCGGAAGCACACGGATCAATGTAATAAGTGGCTTTCGGTGTGTGAGTGTGTATGTTTCCTCCATGATACTGTTCCTGTGCACATTGTTCCGGAACTCGGATTAATTGAATTTAAAATCATCCTCTCTCGCACTCTTCTTTTGCTTCGAGTTTCCTAGCAATTTCCCTCGCGCCATATCGATGAGACCTGTCAAACACAGCCTTGACAAGCGACGGCACATCGAGAACCAATTATAATGGGCGTTCCACTTTTTTAATTTCCCTCCGGCTCTGCTCTGCGTTTGATATTCGGTTGTTTCACAGCCCCACCGATACACCGAAACATGCCCTGAACGTGCTGGGTGTGTGTGTGTGTGTGCCTCAGTCTAAGTAGTTCCTTACGCAGTGCGTTTGACCTTCAATTTCTTCTGCTTGAAGGTTACTTTGAAGAAAAGAAAGGAATGAAAGAAAGAAAGAAAAAAACAACAGACACAAACACTTCCCAAGTGGAGCAGTAAAAAGTTTGATCATAAAATGTTTGATCTTCATATAAACGAACGAAAATGTTGCCCCTCCTCCCTCCCATGCCCCTCGGAACGGACTGTAACCGCAGTACAAACTGTGGTGGCAAAAGTCTCAAAACCACCAGATCCGAACAGAGAAACGTTCGGTAAATATTGAAACATCCAAACCCCGGGACCATCACAGTGCTGGAAGCACTTGCCTGCGTTTTGATGTCTGGCTTTAACTGTACACGAACACATCGGCACTCGATTGTCCTGGTTTGGGGGGCTGCCAGCAGTACTTCGCTCGGTACTTTGCCCTTCGTACACCCGAACGCATGCCCCCAAAAATTGATGAAGGCCTCCGGAGAAAATGATCGAGAACGATTCACATCTTTACGTTCCGGGAAAAGGGTTCTCTTAAAACATTGAACATTCGGAATGTAACGCAGCAGTGATAAGCAATATTTGTCCCCAAAGCCATCAACCAAAGCGAAGGTTCATTTACCACCGAACCACCGAAAGTGGAAGTTTATGGAACACACAAACAAACGACTAACAACAAAAAAAAACAGACAGTCTTAGGCTTTAAGAAGAAGGGTCCAGATTCAGGCAAGCAAAAAAAAAAGGAACATAAACAAATAATGTCTCCCTGTGCGCAAGAGCTGACACAACGCAACGGAACAAAGCGTACCGAGTGAAGCACGGCCAAAATGAGGCAAAGTTATCTCTCTCGTTTTGTTTTCTTCCCAATTTTCATACGACACTGTCGTCTACCTTCCTGACTAAACTTTTGATTGCTCATGCGAAAAAGTCATCAGGAGACGTAGCGTTGGCAAAAGGGGCGGACAGAAATGGTTGAGGTTTGATTGTCATGCAGAATGACTCTCACATACTCATTGGCTACAACGGAACGGGCATAGGCTCACGAAGGCAGGACGCACTGATAAAGCAAAGTCTTCGAGAAAATTGTTCCCAGTTTGGTTGGTTTCGGGTGTGTGATTTTTGGATGGGAAAGTTTTACTCCCTTTTGTTTGGTAGGCTGGCCTCATCTTATGCTGCTGATGATTGCATGCGTGTAGATATTGCTCGTGCCAGATTGACATTGGTAAATGAAACACTTCACATTTGGTAATACTTTTGTCAATGGGAAGCATATTAATCGATTGGGAATTGGGAGAAAGGAAAAACATAAAATCTTTTTTTATCAAAGTTATGATGAAATTATGCAATTATCAGAAAAAAGATAGATAAAACGATGGTTATTCAGATTTTTGTAGGAAATGTTAATTATAAACACATACAGAGACCCAAAAAAAACTAAAGAAACGAAATTTTATTCAAAGCATACTTTCAGGCGTTGGGGCGGCCCGGTGGTGTATTCGATAGCGGCGCCGGTCTTCACACGGCAGGACCGGGGTTCGAATCCCGGCGGACCGCCTCCCCGTACGCAGGACTGACTATCCAGCTACGGGTACATCTTAGTCACAGAAAGCTAGCAATAGCTGGCAGGCCAAGATCTCACGAGGTTGTAGTGCCAAGGAAGAAGAAGATACTTCCAGGCGTCTGCTCCCAACTTTCAATCAAGCAATGGAAGATCAATAAAAACTCCTTCAAGAAAGTAAAAGCTTGCTCTGGGACAGCAATTACTAAAGGAAGAATTTATATCACATGTTGCATACCCTTAGGCTGAGACGAATGCCATCTGACTGGGTACCACGTCCATCACGACCAATAATTAACGTCTCGTTAGAAAACGGTACAATCTTAGCTCTTTGTTTTCACCCAACTAAACAACCAATCATGTTTTATATGCGAAACAATAAAAGCTTTTCTTTCAGTAGTCATCTTTGGTTTCGTTTGGACCTCTTCGGTCGCAAAACCCTTGGAGGATATGTCATCTCGTTGGAGCATAAATATAAAAGCGAACTACTTTACCCTTGTTGCTAGTGCTAAACTGTACATTCATTTACCATACACAGCTAGCATCTCTACCATCTAGCATCATGTGCCCCACTCGAAACTCCTCGATATCCATGCCCCAAAACCACCATCAATATGCATTTCGATTGCATCTTAACGAGAAATTGCTGTTGATTTGTCCCGGTTCGCAAATGGGAACTCGGGATCTGGTCGATCTTGCCACTCGCTGCAGTGCACACACGACGTACCGACCGTATCGAAAGTGTGCACTCGAGTGAGATGATTTTGCAATGCATCCATAATGCACACAAATGGCCAATTTTGTGATCGTCCAGTGCTGGTGGCACAGTTACAATTTGCACAGTGCGTATGTGTGCGATGCAATTTTGTTGCTTTATGCGAATGGTGAAGCCGAGTACGCAGATTGGTACTGGGAATTGATTTCCTTCGCTTTAGTACTGTTCCATCCGTAGACTGTGCGCACCTCTGCACACTTACACCTCAAGTAGGCTTTCGGGCGTTGTGAATCGATCTTAATGTTTCACATTTTCCACTGCTCCACACACTTCCATCATCGTCGTCATCATCAGACAATGGAGAAGCAACAGCAACAGGGCGCCAGCGTCGGAGGAGCCCAGCATATTACGCCTCCCAGAAAAGCCAATCGAGTGGAAGTGTCTGTTGGCTGAAGTCGATTTCTGATTGAGCGAGGAAAACACAAACAGCTAACAAGGGAATCGATTTATCGCTACTGAAGAAGCCACTTTGCAGCTGACGGGTTCGATGGCAAGCTTGCTCGAAGTGGACATTATCCAAGCATATGCCAGTACCGGCTACTCATACTGCTGTACAGCTGGTTAAGTTTTGTGCGATGAACTTACCCAAAACCGGAGCGAAGCGAAGCTCAACCAAGACCATGATGGTAATGTGCTTATTAGCACGTGTGAACGATCATATGGAGACGCCTGGTGCTTTGTGCGGAACAGTACAGGGGCTTCGGTACAAATGAGTGCGCCTAAATGTATGCACCTGTTTTACAAATCCTCCAAGGAGCTTTAGCAGAATCGCAGAATGGTTCATCCATCGTTGGGTCTTTTCCCATGCACATTCACAACCGATGATGTTTTGGCCACGCCGGTATTACCAAACCGGAAGACGGGTTATGATTGTTGCCCGATTTTTGATGAGCAAAAAGCTAATCGAAACGCCCATCCGATCGGCGGATTTCGATGAATTATGCTGATCAATAGCACACTACACGTAGCGTGTCAGATCCGGCTGCCTGATTGGTTCCATCAGCGTCAAGTTCCGCTTACCGCAAATTTTCTTCAACTCATTCCGAACACGGTGTTTGAAAGGCGCGTTCGTTAGAGCGTGTGTGCACACGGGAAATCAGCAGGATGCATGCTCACGATGATGAGGATGTTGATGATGATGGTGATGATACAGCTAATCAATCAAACTGTTACGCGGTAAGATTGTTGAGAAAAAGTGCAAAACAATCTTTTTCATAACAGCCAATCAACGCTCTGCCACCCTCCCACATCGTTGATGAGTAGAGTGTGAATGTGTGTGTGTGTGTGTGTGTGTGTGTGTGTGTGTGTGTGTGTGTGTGTGTGTGTGTGTGTGTGTGTGTGTGTGTGTGTGTGTGTGTGTGTGTGTGTGTGTGTGTGTGTGTGTGTGTGTATGTGTGTGTGTGTGCGGAAGCCTTTTCCGGAAGTAAAGTAACGGAACAGTACCACAACGCCCTTAACGAGCCTACCGAGTAGTTGTGTAGTGATATCTTCACGGTTACTTAATCGAATTATTCAACGCACGATAATTCCCTTTACAAGTATGATTTTTATTTTTCGGGCAGCGTTTCCCCTTATAATCGGACTACCAGGATGAGAATTAAACCTAACGTATCCTTAATTTATACCCGTGCGTTCGCGCCAAAATTCCCTATGCATAATCCTGATTGGTTCCTTTCAATTTACTATTTATTTATCCTATTCCTTATGTTTCCTATTTCTTATGCTCTATTCTATTCTAGCCTACATGCTACGTCAAACTCTCTCTCCTTACAACTACATCTATTACTTACTATAATTATCTTACTATAATTATCTTACTATTATCTTACTATAATACGAGTTGCCTATGCTGCAGGCGCTACACCTCCCCCCTTTAAAAGATGAAAAGCGTATGCTTTTCATCCCTTAATTAATCTATTCTTATGCACGGTACTTAACTTATTTGTGTTTTTATTCTTAATAGTACAATTTGTATTATCGATGCTTACTACTATGTATGGTCCTAAATATACAGGGTCTAATTTTTTTCTATTTTCATTTTTCAAAATTACCGCATCTCCTATTTTTATGTTGAGGGGGTTTACATTTACATTTGCTCTAACCTGTCTTCTTTCTTTTTGCTCAATTAAATTTTTACGCGCTACTTCGTTTGATTTTTGTAATTTAAACTTCATTTCATTAAAATATGCATCATAATTATAGACTGGTTCAATATTACCACTGCACAAATCTTGGGGAAGTATTGCTTTTTTTCCAAATATTAGTATCTGTGTGGGGTGTTGTGTTGTAATTGAATTCATATCTTCTTTCATATTCTTCCATTTATATTTTTCCCTAATTTTCAGATACAATCGATATTGCCCAACATGTCCTCCCGAAGGTGACATGTGATAGTTTTGAAGAATATTTGTTATTTCCTCTTTTCTTGAAACCCATTTTGGTGGAATATACGCAATGATCTCGAGACCGGAAATGGCTTTGTCTGCGATTTCCTTTATGGTGTGGAACGAGTATTGCTTAAATAAGGAATCTTCTAATGAAATCGCAACCTTATCTCGATTATATGCTCTTACCATTTGTTGTATTTTTAGAAGAGCAGACTTGAGCGCCTTACTTCCATCTTCGTTGAATTTTATTGTGGTATTTCCTAACTCCTTGTTATAATTATTATTGTAAACTGATATTTTGATTGAATTGTACCCGGTTTTTGATTGAATCTTTAGGATTTTATTTACTTCTGTTGGGTTTTCTGTTTGCCAAAATATTGGTTTAATTAAGCCTTTGCTTTCATTTATTTCCAACGGAAGATTGAGTTTTTTTTCTTTTGTCATTGATCTCGTGTTAACTGTTAAGAATGATTTATCTGTTTCTTCTTTCACATTATTTTTTTGTATATCTTTAAGTTTTTCTGAATCAATGACAATTCTTGATAGTGCATCTGCTGCTGTATTTGTTCTTCCTTGAACAAATTCCACTTCAAAATCAAACTCTTCCAGATCTAACCTCATACGTGTTAGTTTTGACGTAGGGTTTTTCATGTTGAATAAGTATACCAGTGGTCTATGGTCGGTGCGAACTTTAAACTTTTTCCCAAAAATATACGGTTTGAAATAATTTACAGCCCAATGTATTGCTGTCAACTCTTTTTCTATGGTCGGTTTAGATTTTTCTCCTTTAGTAAAACTTTTACTGGCATATGCAATAGGTAGGTCATTACCGTCCGTTATCTGAGATAGGATAGCGCCACATGCTACGTCAGATGCATCGGTGGTAATAATGAATTCTTTCTCAAAGTTAGGGTACTGTAATATAGTGGGTGATACTAGATTCTTTCGAAGAGTGTCGAAAGCATACTGACATTCATTGGACCAAAAAAATGTAGCTCCTTTCTTTAGTAAACTGTTTAACGGTCTTACCACTTCAGCAAAGTTTTTGACGAATTTACGATAATAATTACAGAACGCTACGAACCTTCTGACTTCATCAGCATTTTTTGGCACCGGGTATTTTTTTATGGTTTCGAACTTAGACTCGTCCGGATAAATGCCTTTATCGGTGATCTTATGGCCTAAGTAAGTCACACTGCTTTGGAAGAACTTGCATTTCTCTGGATTTAGCTTTAAGTTATATTTTCTCAGCCTGTTAAAAACTTTTATTAAGTTGTCTAGATGATGTTTCATAGTGCACCCGGTTATAATTATATCATCTATGTAGCACTCTCTGGAGTCAATCCCGCCATTGCTATTGTAATCATACGTTGAAAGCTATTAGGGCTTATATTCAACCCGAAGGGGAGCCTTGTAAATTGATAATGGCCTGAAGAAGTTGAGAAAGCAGTATACTTTCTAGAATCCTTGTGTAAAGGAATCTGGTGAAAGCCAGACATAAGATCCAAAGTACTGAAATACTTTGCTCTGCCTAGTTGATCTAAAATAGTATCGATTCTAGGTAGAGGAAACTTATCGGGTACTATTTTTTTATTCAGTTGCCTGAAATCTACAACTAATCTCCATTTTTTATCGTTATCTCTGGATTTTTTTGGTACCAATAAAATTGGTGAATTGTACGGCGAAACAGAGTGTTCTATAATTTTATTTTTGAGCATTTTATCTACCTGTGTTTTGATTTCATCACTTTGTGAATATATTTGCTTGTAGTTAGGAATGTAGCAAGGCATATTATCATTCAATTGTATCGATTGCTCATAAAAATTATTGGTTGTGATTTGATCGCTTTCAGTGCAAAAAATATCATGAAATTCTGATAGTACTTTTTCTAAATGTGGTATTATATACTTGGGAACATTTTGATTATCAACTTTGTCTAGTAATGTTTGTATTTTAGATTCTTTAGTCTTTGAGCTTTGTAAATTTATATTTTTCTGAATGTAATTCCTCAGAGGGTCGATCTGGGGTTTAAGCGAATCATTTCTGATGAATACGTTACTTTCAGTGGTGTTTACAAATTTCACGTATTGGTTTTGTTTTGATACTAAGGAGTTACCACAAAATACACCCGGTGTTATTTCGCTCGCTAAAACAACAGAATCTTCAGTTATGCTTGGCAATTTTACTTTCCGAATAACCTCACTGCGTAGCGGCAAAATGAAGCCATCATCAACATTATCTTCAATTGGGTGACTTATTGTAACACCGTTGCAATTGAAATTTAAAAGCCAGTGTTCATAATCTAAAACACATTTATGTTTGGTGAAAAAATCTCTCCCCAAAATACCATCTGCTTTAATGTCTATTTTATCGGGAATAATATGAAATTTGTGATTAATAGAAGCGTTGCCGAATGTTATATTAGAGAATGTTGTTGCCAATGTGGTTACCGATTCGGTTGTTATGCCTGTTAGGTTTATTTTATTATTTGCGTAGACTTGCTGTGTTGGTTTTATTTTACCAACTTTGAACAGTGACACGTCCGCTCCCGTGTCGATAATTAGTACGCTCATTTCACCAATCGTCATTTCCACTTTAACTTTAATGAAATTACTAGCATTCAAATTAATTGCTAGGGTTGACAAACGTTGGTAGGTGGCGGAATCTCCTCTAACGCATTTGGTTCCCCTAAAAAATTTTCCTCCTCTGAAGCTTGGACATTGAAGGCCCTACGAGTATTTGTATTTGGATATTGTTTTCTGTAAAAGTTGTTAACATATCTTCTATTTTGGTATCTGTTGTTATGTACTTGATTGTTGTTAATGGGGACTCTGTTATGTGGGAACCATCTATTAGTTGCGTTTGATTGAAATCTTTTGTATGTGTGTGGCGGATATTTGCTACGAATGAATCTGTTATTATCATTGGGCACATAGTAGTTTCTGCTAAAAGATAATATTTGTGTATCGCTAACGTTTCTTTCGTTTTCTAAAACTTTCTCTGATGCATCTGAGACGGATGAAAATTGGCCTGCTTTTAGCAATATTTTTGTTTCTTGGTTGTGAACTTTTTCAATGAGAGTATTGATCCCATGTTTCAAAGACATGTCCTTTGCTACATTTTCTGGAATATGCTGTTGCAAATAGACGTTTTTTAATTTAGCGCTTAACAATTCGACCTCGTCGCAAAGAGCTTTAGTGTCTCTCTGGCGGATTGATTTCAGTTGACATATTATTTTGTCAGGGTTAAGTTTCTCTTGACACCTGGACCTTATATCATTTATCAACGTTTCGAAATCATTAATGTTAGGAGGTAGTCCCAAGCGTGCCTTTCCTATTAATCTTGTTTTCAAGAATTTAACTAACATTTGTGTATTTTTTGGGAACAATTCGTGTAATAAATTTGAGGAGTCCACAAAATTTTCCAAACCATCTGCGTTGCCATCGTATATTTGTA